>PISW01006242.1:0-113201 GCA_004023785.1 Mungos mungo
GCTGATTCCCAGCAACCGGCCACCCCCCACAGGAGCAGGCGCCGTGCCCACCCCGGCCCTGGAGCACGGCCAAGAGTCGGCCGGGCATCACACACCTGGGAAGGCCTGTGGAGACGGTCCCTGTGCTCAGGGCTCCGAGGGATTTCAGAGGAAACTGCCCAGCCAGCCCTCAGAGGGGGAGAAGGCCCTGTGTCTGCCGGCCGCAGGCGGGCCGCTTGTGTGCAGCCTGAGCCCCAGCCGCGGGAAGACCCCAAAGGCCCTCCCGGCAGATGCGGTCACACTTCTCTGCTTTAAGCCTTAGCCAACTAGTGACAAGTAAAACCAGTAATGCCCATGTGTTTTGGAACATTTATGTAAGATTGTCATATGAAATGTATTTGAGAACTACATTAAAACTTTTAACTAAAACCCTGGCCTCCTGCATGCCCCAGGGGCCTCAGGAAGCCAGACAGCCTGGCCAAGGACAGCCTCCGGCTCCCAGGGCAGCCTGGCCCCTGCCCGACTCCACAACCGAGCAGGTGACCACACTTGGCTGCCTTCCAAGACTGGCCGCCTCCGTGCAGAGCTTTGCTTTGTCCCCTGCCGTCTGGCTTCCCTGGGTGGGGGCGGGGTGGGGGGCACACATCAGGGCAGGGGGGTGCTGGCAGGGCTGAGGGGGTCCCTGCAGAAAAAAGAGGAAGCGGGGTGGGGGGAAACTGCAGGGGCTCTGTGAGACCCGAAGTCAGCACGGCAGGGACGGGGGGGAGGGAGCCTGCTCCCTGGGGCTCTGAGCCAATGACCCGGCCTCGGGACCTTTGTCCGACTTGCACCTGATGGTCAAGCTGGGTCTTCTGAGACCTGGTCCGGCCGGTCCCACAGCCTCAGTCTCTGCACGTTCCCCTGTAGCCCCCCACCCCGGGGGCTGCCCAGCTGGAAGCCCGGGTCACGGGTGCCAGGGCGGGGGTCCTACGCCAGGATGGTGCTGGGAGAGTGGGGGAGTACGCGTGCGCCGCTCACAGCTGCCACGCGCTGGTCATCATGGCCACGAACTCCTCGTCCGTGTCCACGGAGGCGCTCACGCCGCTGTAGTAGTCCTGGAATTCGGCCAGAGTGACCTGGGGGCAGAGGCGCGGTCAGCAGGAACCAGAGACTGGGGCGAGGGGGTCGGGGTATCCGTGGGCACCCACCTGCCCGTCCTTCTCAGAGGAGTCGAAGTTGTCCAGGAAGTGGCGGAGGACCTGCTCCTCCGTCCACTCCCCGCTTCGAACCTTGGGGTGGGCGCGGCCACTGTAGACCCCCCGGAGGTCGTCCACGGTCGCCACGCCATCCCCGCTGCGGTCCAGCTTGGCGAACGCGGCTGCGATGACTGCCTCCCGGGCCTGGGACATGGGCGGCTGGGGAGGAGAGGGCAGTAACCGGGGGGCCCTCGGGCATCCGGGGTCAGCACCGCCCCAGGCGAGCCCGCCGCCCCGCGGACCTCACCCGCAGCGCCCTCAGGAACTCCTCCAGGTCCAGCGTCCCGCTGCCGTCGCGGTCCCAGCGCCGGCACACGCCCTCCGCCTCGGCCGCGTCCAGCTCCAGCCCCAGCTCAGCCAGGCCCCGCCGCAGCTCCCCTGAGTCCAGGGACCGGCTCTTGTCCCGGTCCAGCCGGCGGAAGAACCTGAGGGGCAGGGGACGGAGTTAGACCGCGGTCTCCGGAGCTGGGGGTGGAGAAGGCTCAGGGCACAGCTCACCTCGCCAGGCCCTGGATGCCCGAGGCCCCTCGGGACAGGCACTGTGCCCGCAGCTTCTCCACAGTGGCATCCATGGCGTCCATGCTGGGTCAGGGCCGTCTGGGGAGCTGGATGGGAGAGAGCTGGAGGAAGGGCGCCCGCTCGGCCGGCCAGGCTACGGTCGGATGCCACAGGCCTGTCCCGGCCAACTCCCTACTCACCTGCCCCGCGTCCGTCCTGGAGGCCACACAGCCGCGCCTCTGGCTCCTGCCCACTCTGCCCAGCGCTGGCAACGCGTCCAGCCCAGCAGGAGTGTTGCTAAGGGATGGTGGCTCAGGAGACTGGGAGGGGCCCCAGCTGTAACCCTCACTGTTCCGGTGCCTCGTGGCCCTGGGCACACCCTGTGGAGCTGAGTGGCCGGGCCGAGAGGGCTGTCAGGGCAGTGCTCTGGCTGGCACCGCTGCCCAGCCTCCGTCCCGCTCACTCCCAGCCTTGCAGTGCCCAGATGTGGGGTAAAGCCAGACCCTGGTGGGGAGGGAGGGTGTTGGCGGGGGGGAGGGGGTGTCCTTCCTGGCTCCAAGGAGGGGTGGGCCACAGCTCTACAAGGACCAGCGTCCTGGATGGACAGGGGCAAGGCCATGGCCAAGGAGGCTCAAGACCTAATTCCTGTGTGCCCTGGAACCGGTTCCCTTCCCTCTCTGGGTTTCACCAGCCCCTGCCCCCCTTCACGGGGCAGGACCCAAAGCTGCTGAGGGATCCAAGTTCAAAAGGGTTGGAGGTGGCCCAGGCGCACCTCCAGGCTCTCAGATGAAAGCGGCTGAGCAGAGACACGGCTTACAGGTGTCTCAGCGTTGAGTCAGACAAATTCCTGGTAGTTAGTTAGGGGCCACTTGTATTTTTGTCAACGTGGGTCTTTCAGTGGCCGATTTCAGTTCTCAAACGTCACTCCGTGGTCTTGCTCATGATAAGCTAGGGGGAGCCAGGGGACTGTGGCACCAAACGAAGACGTGCCTCTGCCCCCCCCCCCCCCCCCCCCCCCCCGCCCCGATGTCATCCGAGAAGAACCGAGGCCACCATCACAGGAGGCCTTTGATCGAGACTTTGGGCACCTGTGCCAACTGAGAGCATTTCAACCCCACAGACAGGACTGCAAGGGACTCTGGATTTCCCAGGACCTAACACGCAGGCCCCGCGTGGGGACCCTCAGCCGCAGGCACCCAGAGGTCACCAGAGGCTTTTCAAAGCCTGGGCTCAGACATGGCACAACGGTGGTGTCAGAAGCGAATCCCCAGAGAGCACGCGGCCCTGCGCCACTGTCGGTGACATGAGAAACGGCAGCAAAAGTCCTGGCGCCCTGCCGCAGTCCCTAGCTGTCCGAGGAGGCAGAGAACCGCTCCATTGTGGTTTTCACAAGGGTTACAAAACTCACATTTTTCCCCCGTAGAAAAATGTCAAGTATTAACCACAGCCGTTCTAACTCTGTTTTTGGCATCGCCTCGCCTCGAAGAGACTCGGAATCTCAACAAGAATCCCTCCCGAGATTGGAAGTGGCCCAGGCCCTCCCCACCCTGAGGCCCACGCTGAGCCTCACTTTCCACATCTGGGAAATGGGGCAAGCCTAGGCCACAAAGATTAGACACCGGCCCCCGTGACTGTCACCTGTGTCTCTCTGCCCAACAGAACCTCGTCCCAACCCTGGAACAGCACCCGGGCCGCTTCTCCAGTCCCCACCCAGGAACGAGGAAGGACCAAGGCCAAGGAATCATTCAATTTATTCTTGAGCTCAGACAGGCCTCGGCCTGCCTTTCCCTCATACGAGCAGTCCCCGAGTCATCCTTAGAAAATGGGGCCATTGTTCCTACACTGAGGGGTCACTGTCAGACGCCAGGCAGGGCAGGCAGCACCATCCTGAGGGCTGGGGACGGATACCGACCTTTCCAGGCCAAAATGGGCCCTGCCCCTCGGCGGTTCCTGGTGTGACAATTCCTGAGAAAGGAGGCGGGAATGGCCGCCATAGTACCGGGCTGGGCAGAGAAAGGCACAGGATTCCCTGGTTTGATTTAAAAACAAAAACAAAAACAAAAACAGGCACCCTGAGTGTCTCTGGCCAAGAAGGAGCAGCGGGGAAATGAGTTAAGAAATGAAGATTCTCTAGAAAATATAAAAAGGAGCCGCCTGCTTCCTATAAAAGCTAGACTGGCCGGGGGCCTCATCAGATGTGCTGGGGGTCCCTGGCTCCCTTTGGGACCCACAAACCCATCGTGTTCCTACGGAGGTCCCAGGGTGCACCTGCTGATAAAAGAATAGGAACCCTGCCCTCACGTAGCTGCGCTGCCACTCCAGTGACATGAAGTTCCGTAAGGAAAACGGAAGGACGGGAATCACTCCAGATAAGGCAATCAGGGAAGACCCCTCGGAGGAGGTGACTTCTGAGCAAAGATCTGAGCGACAAGGAACCGGTCCTGTGACCTCTGGGGGAAGAACGATCTAGGCAGAAGGCAGAGCCAGTGGACATTCCCTCAGGAAGGACTCTATTGGGAAGAAGGCTGAGGGACGCCTGAGCTTCCCGGGGTTTCACAGCCTGGCTGCCAGCACCTCACAACGTCTCACACGCACAGCACGCTCTGCCTCCTGGTTAAAGGTGGACGGAAGGACAGAGTTGGGGCGGGGGGGGGGGGGAATCTAGCACTAAAAATGTGTCTTCCTACAACCAGGGCAAAACGGCCCAAGTTCCCAATTCTGGTCTGGGATGAAGGGTAAGGACGAGCTTCAGCTGGGACCAGGGGTACCTCGGAAGGAACGGAAATCAGGGCAGGGGAAGAGGGGAAACTTGATGCCATCCGTCTCCACAAGCAGCGGAGATGTGGGATGCTGCAGGGGCCAGACATCTGGCCCTAAGAGAGGCGACGGAGCCAACTGGACCTCACACTTTGGCTGAAGAGGGGATCCCGGGCTCAGAGCCAAAGAGGCATGACCAAGATTAAAGCCAGAAACCCAGATTTTTGTGTAAACGTTGCCATTGTTTCAGTAAGTTGACTGATTTAAAGTTTTGTTTTAAAAAAACAAAAAACGAAAAACAAGGGGCCCCTGCCTGGCTCAGTGGGTAGAGCATGGATGGGCCTCCTGATCCTGGCGTTGTGAGTTCTAGCCCCACGCTGGGTGTGGAGATTATCTAAAATCTTCAAAAACGACAACAGCGAAACCAAGCCAAAAACCCTCCATCTGGGCTCCACATCTGCCTTTGGCCCGCGGCCTGCCTGTTTGAAACCTGTGATTTTTTAGCAGGTTTTGATGCTTGGAAAGGATTACGGCTCTGCCATGGGGCCCCCTCCCGGACACAGGTGAGCCCTGGGGACAGCCCCAGCAGGGGGACTCCATCTCCGCTGTGGAATCTATGCTCCGGGGCTCATACGGTGGTCCCAAACACCGCAGGCTGCAGGTGGCCCCCGTCCTCCTCGTCCCCAGTGCTGTTGGCAAGGCGTGGGCTGGGCCCCCCGGGGGGTGGGTGGCTGGGGTCCCCGGCCGGCAGGGGCCCCAGGCGTTCGGCTTGGGCCAGGGCGGCCAGCAGCCGGGCCAGGGGTGGCCGGTGACGGCCGATGTCCCGCAGCAGCTCGGCCCGGGGCTGGAGCTGCCCGATGAGCTCGTCCCTCTGGCGCAGGGCGGCCTGCAGGCTGTGGGCAGTGGCCTCGGAGGTCAGCAGCTGCTGCTGGAGGGCGGCAGTCTCACTGGCAGGAAGGCAACACAGGGCAGCTTGGTACCAAGGGGACCGGAGAGTCCCCTCCTCCCTGCTCCCGACCTCGCGGGACTCCCCATCGCCATTGGATAAAGGCCATGCTCCTCACCACTGCTTCGAGGCCCCCCCCCCTTGGCATGGACTGAATGTGCCCCCTCGAGACTCTGGGGCTGAATCCCGATCCCCCCACCCCCACCCCCACCCCCAATGTGATGTATTTGGACTTGGAGCCTTTGGGACGTAAGTAAAATAAGATGAGCTCATGAGGGTGGGGCCCTCGGAGTACGGGTGTCCTTGTAAGAGACAGCAGAGAGCTTGCTCTCTGCCATGTGAGCACACAGCAAGGAGACAACAACCCGCAAGCCAGGAAGACAATCTGTCGCCAGGAACTGAACCAATCAGTTGGACTTTCCAGCCCCCAGGGGAGAAAAAAAAAAAAACGTTGTGTAAAGCCCCCCAGTCTCTGGTGTTCTGTAATGGCAGCCAGAGCAGACTACCCTCATTGCTTCTGGCAGGCCCCTTTTCCCCTGCATCTTTTCCTCTTTTCCTATTTGTTCAGCTTAGATGGCCCCTCCTCCAGGAAGCCTTCCATCTCGCCCCCTCAGAACCCTATATGCCCTTCCATCACAACCCCAACCGCTCCATTTTGTAAATGCTTGCGTAGGCCTAAGGGTTGTGCTATGTAGGTCTCACTTAGGGGCTCTTGTGCACCGCACCTGCCTGGCACATAGAAGGTGCTCAGGAAAGATGAATGAATGGCTCCAACCCTTTCCCACCTGGGCTCCAGACCTCCCTCTTCCCTGGGCTCTTGTCTCATCCCTTTCAACCCTCAGCGCCTCTTCAAAACTAGGGGGGCTCTTCAGAAATGCTGGTGTGATCCCAGCCACCTCTGCTCGAAAACCCGCCATGGCTCCCAGTATCTAGGAGGAGGTCGGTGACCACTCGGAAAGAGCCGATCTTGCCTTGTGGGAAAACGGGCTCTGTTTAAAGTTAGAAATCCACACTTGTGTGACACCTCTCAACTTTGTTTGCTTGCTGGTGACTAGTTCGAAGAGTTTGGTGTTTGTTTTTGCAATCCCACCAGCAGTCCAGCCTACACGTGAATGTAATGCACACGGATCCCTCTCGCCTCTCCTCCCTTTCCAGTCTCGGCTCTGCCTCCGCCCACGTCCTTCAAGAAGTCCACCTGGCCGGCCCCGGGCCTCACCAGTCCTTGGCGCGGCCCAGCTCCTCCAGGGCAGCACGCAGCTGCTGGTCGTGGCGGGCCAGGCGCTCGGCCTGGGCGCTCACTGTGCGCTCCGCCGCGTCCAGCCGCGCCTCCAGCTCCGCCGCGCGCCGGTGCACAGCCGCCAGGTGTGCGTTCGCCTCCCGGATCTGCAGCGGCTGCGGCGCCGACATCGCCCAGCAGCCGTCCGGGACAGCCCGGAACCGGGCCCAGGTCCCGCCCCGGCCACGCCCCCAGCCCCGGTGGCCCACGCCCCGGAGGCTCTCCTTGGACTTCAGCGCGATTGGCCTCGGCCCGATGGGTCGCGCCCTCCTCCAACCCAAACACCCTCAATGGTTCGGGCACCTCGAGGCTCCGCCCCTGAGCCCGGCCTGACTGTAAGATTGGCCAACGACCTGAAAAACACACGCCCTCAGCAAGCCTGACCACGCCCAGGCTGCGAGTCTCTAGGAGCCGCCCGAACGGCCACGACCACGCCCCTTAAACGACCGCCCAGCTCCGGATTGGCCAAGTCCCCTTCAGGCGGTGTCTCCCGCCCTGGTCTCGCCCCCAAGCCTAGCCCGCCCCTCCTCCGGCCCGGGGCTTGGACAAGCCATCCGCAGGCTGGGCACAGGTGCTGTCCCGCTAAATCCTAGCCCCGGGATCGGTCTCTCGTTCGCCGCCCGCGAGCCTGGCCACGCCTCAAAACAGTCGCACGCGGTTCAGATGGGCCCAGGGCGTGATCACGCCCCCACGCGGATTCTGGAGCTGGGAGTGGCCGCATTTCCGCCGTGCCCCCGCCCCATAGTTACATCTTCGTCCTATCAAGTGGAGTTCCGCCCCGCGTCCGAATACCCGTCATAATCCCACCCCTGGATTAGGCCCCCACTTCAGGTCAAACCCTTCCTAACCTGGGCCCGTCTGAGTTGGAGCTGGTGAGATCTGCCTTCACTGATTCTGGCTGACCTCAGTTTCTCCCTCCAGAAACTGCATGCGCGCTTCCTTTACACTAATCCCGACTCGGCGCATGCGCGCCGCCCGTGTCTGTGTTCCCGGTGCTCAATAAAGTTGCACGCTTGTTGTCGGCTCCTGCGCCCGAAAGGTTGCGCGCGCCGCCCCGGAAGTCTCGCGAGAACGAGCGGCGGCTGCCCTTGGACGCGGGGAGCCGGCCGGGTGTGCGGTGTGGGGCCAGCGGTGAGCGATTATGTTGCGGACGTTTCTTCAGCAATACCGAGACATCCCCGATGGCACCGAGTGCCACCGCAAGACCTTCGCCAGTACCACACTCGGTGGTGCCGCTGGTGAGCGCCTCCCGGGCCCCGAGGGCAGAGGGTGCAAGGAGGTCACAGAGTCGCTGGGGGCTGACCGAGGGCGTCCTAGGGGGATCTCGCAGGTGGGGCATGATTGTCACCGGGGTGTCTGCGGTGGCCCTGGGACGCTGAAGATCTCTTGTATGAGGCAGATTCTGTAGGCGTGTCGGATTGATTCAGAGGGCGCAGCAGGAAGGCAGCAGGGTCCCTGGGAACTGTCCCCAGGGGTCGGGAGCTGGGTAGCTCACGGGGCGGCACGTGGGCGTCCTGGGGATGTCTGGGGGCGGCCAGGAGGGATTCATGTCTGAAGAGGGTCCGGCCGGGTTGGAGGGCCCTGGGAAGTGGTGCATGTGACAAGCTCTGGGGTCATCAGAAGCAGCTCCCGGGCGCTGGGATTGGGGGGTTATTGTTGACGCCGTCACCAGGCTCCGGGACGTCGTTGAGTGGGAGAGGACCGTTGTCGGGCTCAAAGGAGCTGGGGATTCATGAGACTTAACAACAGGGTTCAGTTAAGGTTATTTTGTGGGGGGCCGGGCAGGGGATCGTGGGTAATTATTCTGGAGGGAGATGAGGGGGGTTTTAGGGTCCAGGAGAGCGGGTGGTTGGCGATGTCTGAAGCTTTAATTGGGACCACCAGAGGGGTCGTAGGGGGACGGAGATCATAGATGAGATGGGTCTGGGGCTACTATAAGGGCAGCCTTGGGAGAGCATAAGGGGATTCACAGCCCTGGCACTTCCCTGCAGGGGAGACCCCAGCCTCGCCCCTCCCAGTGTCCCTTTTGTTCTCAGTCTCTCTGAGAAGTAGATAGGATAGTTTGGACTGCCTTCACACCTCCAGCTCCTGAAACGAGGCCTGGCAGAAGTTGAGTCTCCACCGGGCTACCATGCACCCGGGTACTGCATGTGAGATCAGCAGCCATCGTGCCCGTTTCTCAGATGTGTACAATGAAGGCTCCAGGGGTGTAATAACTACCCCCACGGTCTTTTGGAGCCGGTGTGCAAATCCAGGTCTGCCGAGATGCTCCTGAGGGTGGCTGAGGCACAGGCTGTGCGTGCGGGGTCCTTGTGGCGGGGAGGCCCCACGGGGGGGTTATGCGGAGTTGGCTTGCGTGGCGAGTTGTTGGGACAGTGGAGGGCCGTGGCGGGGCCTCTGGGGGGCCTGAGAGAGAGCGGTGTGGGGTTGGATCGCTGCAGGGGGAAGTTACACGGGCACGTTCTTATGGGGCGATGCTGGCATTGGAGGGTCCCTGGCAGAACTTGGCGGAGGCTCATGGTTGTGTCTAAAAGAAAGTTGAAGCAGGAGGGGGTCACCGGAAGGGCCCGGGGGGCCTTCAGGGAGAAGATTTGGGGAAGCGATGGTCTGGGGGTTTTGAACCTGAGAAAGACATGGACGCTGGTGTCTGTGACTGGGAGGGCCTGTGTGTGATCTCAGATGCACAGGCCATGGCGGTGGACTGAAGTCTCCGGAGGCTTTTGGGGAGACTGAGCACATTCCAGGAGTGGGGTGCTGATGAGTGAGCAAGGGGCCTCTGGGTGGAGGGTCTTTTAGGGACATGGGTGGGAACCTTTGACAGAGGTACCAAGTCAGGCAGACTCAGATCCGTGGTGGGCCCCGGCTTCCAGGAGCCCTCCAGGGTGCCCACGTGTCTTCTTCCAGGGAGTCACTCTGTGTGCACGGGCGCGCGTGCGCGCGTGTGTGTGTGTGCGTGTGCGTGCGTGCGTGCGTGCGTGTGTGTGTGTGTGTGTGTGTTGCTCACGATGCCCACCTGCGTGTTCTCACTGGCCAACTCCACGAAACCTACAGGACTTGGCTCCTGGATCCTTCCTTACCTTCCCCTCCCTGATTCCCTGCCTCCCCTCCACCCTCAGTGAGAGAACACTCTTTCCCATTGGGCTTTCCTGAGACGGTGAGTGAATGAATGAATGAAGGCACCCAGTAACTCTTCTGAATGGATGGGTGGGTGGATGGACAGATGGATCAGGGCACACAGTAACAGTGAGTGAATGTGTGAGTGAATGAAGATAGAGGAACCAAATGAATGAATGAATGAATGAGTGTGAGTACATAGTGAATGAATGAATGTGGGCACACGGTCACTGAATGAATGAATGAGTACGCACTGTGTCTGGAGGTCACTGCCAGAGGCTGAGAGCCAGGAGCCTTGGGGGGGGGGGCCTTCTGTGGAGTGATGGGGGCCGTGGAAACATCCTCGCATGTTGGGGGACCACAGGCTCTGGGGAGGGCTGGGCTGTGGCAGAACACCCGCCATATTGAATGATTGCTAGCAGGGAGTTGGGAGGGGGAAGTCTTTGACCCTGGGATAATCGAGGACCACTGGGTCATCCACTCCCAGTTCTACGACTTCTGAGGGGAGCGGGGCGGTGGGGACACCGTGTGCAGCGAGGAATGTGAGCTGGAGACAGCCGTTCTCATGGGCTGGGCTGGGCGGGTCCTGGGAGGTCCCTGTGGCACCTGGGCCAGGCGGGGGGGTCTGTAGGGAGAGGAGCCGTGTGCTGTGTGCCCTGAGCAGGGTCAGCTGGAGGTTGGGGAGCCCCGTGCTGGTTCCTTCTGGTGACTCCGAGCCAGCTCTGCGGAGGGTCTGATGAGAGCAGGAACCCAAGGGCTTGTCTTGGCCTCCCCCCAGGCCCAGCCAGACCAGTGTTTGCTCACGAGGCCCAAAGACACAGCCTCTGTCCTCACCGCCCACCCACCACTCGGCTCCAGGCCCGGCCCCCGGCGGGCCCCTCATGCGTGGAAGCCAGGGAGGCCGGGGTGACAGCAGAGATGGAAAAGCTGACCGGGTGGCGAGGCCAGGTGGGCGTGAGCAGCTGCCCAGCCAGCCAGGTGTGGGGGGTGGCCCTAGGCCAAGCTGCTAGCGGGGAGGGGGCCCCAGGGTGATGAGTGACCAGCCCAGGAGCCAGGTCTCTGCCAAGGAGGATTAGCTCAGGGCCCCGTGGGAGAGCGCAGCCTTGGACGGGACTGGGATGCAGGGCACGTGGGGCGCAGCTCTGGACGCTGACCCTGGAAGCTTCATGCTGGGCGGGTGCGCTGTGGAGGGCACAGGGGACCCGGGGCACAGAGGCGGGATTGGGAGCCCGGGTTCTGGAACCGCAAACAGAGCCGGAATCCCGCCTTGGCCACTCAGCAGCTCTGGGGCCCTGGGTGAACCCCGGAACCCAGAACCATCCCTTCCTGGGCGAGGGGAGAGCTAGGAGCCTCCTTGAAGGTGCCGTGGGGGCTCAGGGACAGAGGCTTTCTCTGATAGCGGAGGGGCCACGCCTCGTCTCCGTGCCCAGGCGCTGGTCCTTCTCACGTCGCCCCCTCTGGTCCCGCAGGCCTGATCTTCTCCGCCTACAGTGTCACGCTCCAGCCGCCAGGCTCCTTCCTGGAGGGAGTGGCTCGGATGGGACGACACACGTTTACTGCAGGTGAGTGAGCCCTGGCGTCTCCCGGCCCTCCAGGCACTGGCCGCTGGGCCCTGACTCAGCGCCCGCCCCCCCACTGTGCCCCCAACAGCCGCCATCGGCGCCATATTTGGCCTCACCTCCTGCGTCAGCGCCCAGGTCCGCGAGAAGCCCGACGACCCCCTGAACTACTTCATCGGAGGCTGTGCCGGGGGCCTGACCCTGGGAGCGCGCAGTGAGTGAGCCCCGCCCCGGCGGCCGCCGGCCACCACCCGCCGTTCTGTCCTGGACCAGGGGCCAGGCGTGTGGGGTGCTCGTGAGGGGGCTCGGTGGCCCGAGGTAGCCTGGGAACCTGCAGAGGTGCCTCCCGAGTGGAAGGCAGGCGGGTGCCCCGCGCCAGCCTGGCACAGTGGGCCCACCCGGGGCAGGAAGCAGACCGGGCTCTTCCCTCCTCCCACAGCCCTGGCCCACCAGCCCGCCAGCGCTGGTGGAACGTTCCAGTCAGGCAGAGAGAGGGCACCATGGAAGGGAGGCCTGTGCATCCTAGCCTTTGCTTTAAGACCTTGGGTGAGGGCCGGGTTTGACGCGCACCCCCAGCCTGGGGGGGGAGCCCTGCATACAGCAAGCAGACCTCCCTCCCCAGCCGCGGCTCTTGGGCAAGCGGGGCACTCCGCGCCCTTCCGTTCACGGTCTGCGGAGCAGCTAGAGGGCCTGGCACCTGTGGCGGGGACACAGGCTGAGACTCGACCAGCGCCGTTCCCTCCGCACCTCGGGCGCCCCCGGGCCTGGCAGCCTAGACCCCTTCTGGCCTCGGTTTCCGGGTTTCCGCCCACGTCTTCAAAGTCAAGGGGTCCCGTCCTAATCCTCAGGGCGCCCTCAGCCTCGAGGGAAGGACGCGCTCTGCTCCCCGTCCCGGGCGGCTGCGGGTGAGCCCCACGCCCGCCTGACACTGTCCCCTGACCCCGGCAGCCCACAGCTACGGGATCGGAGCCGCCGCCTGCGCCTACATGGGCACGATCGCCGCGATGGTCAAGATGGGCCAGCTGGAGGGCTGGAAGGTGTTCGCAGCGCCCAAGGTGTGAGCCCGCCGCCGCCCGGGCCCCCGGACAGGCTGCAATGCGGCGAAAAATAAACTCTGTGTGTACCTGTGTGTGTGAGTCTCCCGCCCCTCCTCCCCTGGCGTCTGGGACGTGGCCCCGTCCCAGGAGGGCTGGGCGACAGTGACAGGCCAGCAGCCGCCCAGCGAGGGAGCCGGAGATGCGGCTTCTGGGTTTATTCCAGCAGGGCCAGCTGGGCCCCAAACACAGGGCATGGGGGGGGCGGGTCACAGTCCTCCCTGCGCGCCCCCCACACACACACGCAGGTACAGGCCGTCCCCTCTCTGGGCACCTCCCCAAAGCCAACAGCACGTGGAGGACACACCCAGGGCCCACGCACGGCCTGACTCCAAATTCCTGGGCATTGGAGCGGAGCACCCAGACAGGCTGATCCAGGAGCCTTGTTTCCATGTGACAGGTGGGTGACAGGCGACCAGGAGCCTGCAGAGCAGGGGCAGCGGCAGGGACAAGGGAAGAGAATCCTGGTCCTCGCCCGCCGCCACCGCCTGTCAGGCCCCGTGATTGAGGCAGCCGCGGAACGCTGGCTCCGGCCCCGGGCTTCCTGGCAGCCGGGAAGGGAGGCCTGCTCCAGCGTGCCGAGGTGGGCCATAAATTAGGGCTCTCGGGCCCTACCCTGGGGAGCGGGGCTGTGCGTGGGCGGCGATTGGGTCCCGGTGGGGTCTGGGCACCGGAGCCGGGCCCTGACCCCTTCCTCGCCCGTATCTGGCCCCATTGCCTGCCCTTTCTTTCTCGCCCACCCTAGTGCCCACATGTTTGGAAGCCAGACTCGGGCCTGGCTTTCCTCTGTCCCCCACCACGCCCCCACCTCAGAGCAGTCACGCAGCCAGGTGTTGGGCGGCTGGAGTTCCCGTGTGGAACCGGGCCCTGCTGGCCTCGCCGCCGCTGGTTTCCCGTTACGCGGCCGGCCACTCCAGGTCTCCGGCCAGAGTGGGACCAGGCGCCAGCTCAGGGTCGCGTCCAGGCCTGACAAAGGCTGGAGATTTGCCCCCACCAAGGGGTCAGGAGAGTGGGGGCCGGGCCGAGCCCTGAGAGCACTCTGGGGTCCCAGACCCGAATCAGAGTTCCAGCTCGCAGCTCTTTACCGGCTCTGTCCTCAGCGGCAGGTGGGGACCACGGGGCCCTCCCGCAGCAGTGTTCAGGAGGAGGGAAGCGCGTCTTCCGGGCCTTCCCCGGGGCACCAGCCGGCCGTGTCCCTGCTGCGGCCGGCCCTCGGGCCGCCTTCCTGGGCCTCCCCACGGTCGGCGGCACAGGGCGCCGCAGTGAGAAGAGTGGGCCTGGTGCCGCAGGCAGGGCCGGTGGTCACTGAGGGCTGGCCTGGGGGCGGGGGGGCGGGGGAGCGAGGAACCCCGTCAAGGCCGTGCCTCTGGTGACTTTTCAGCCAGATCCCCCCAAGGCCTCCCCTCCCTGTACGTCCTTCCCCAGTCCCCTGGCTCTCTGTGAAACCCAGGCCCCCGAGGAAAAGGGAAGACTCGTAGCCAGCCAGTCCCTTCCTAGCTCCTAGCCTCAGTTTCCCCTTTAGTCAGCTCAGACCGGGGCTCTGCTTGGCACCTACTCAGCCCTCTCCGGGTGGGCCGCCAGCACTGGAACAGGCCTGCCAGGCCCCCCAGAATGGGGCAGGAGAGAGCAGCTGCCTGCTGGGCTCCAGGGAGCCCCCAAACCCAGACCCCCTTGTCCATAAACATTTATGAGGCTGTGAGGGACTGACTTCATCCTACCCCCCACACAGACCCCTTGGGGACGGCCCTTGTTTATAGCATCCACCCCCACCCCCCACCTGTGCCCGGGACACCACCTCCTGCCCTGGCAGCCCCTGCTTGGGGCAGTGAAGAACCTTTCCAGAGAAGAATGGGCCCCACCCCCACCCCCACCCCCATCCTGAGCTCCTTGAAGCCATTTCCAGCCTCCTGATACAGGGAGGGACTCAGAAAGGGCCTGAGGGCGAGGGGGGGTGCGGAGGGAGAGTCTGAAGATCAGAGATGAAGAGGTCTCGCTAGATGTGCACGACAGGGTGGCCTGACCTGCGGGACAGGGCGTGGCCAGGGACTGATCAAGGAGGGGGTCACGTTCCCCCCAGGGCAGGCCTCTGGGGCAGTGGGGCACGCGCTCCCCACAGACCCCGTCCCTGGAGACACACTGCCCAGTGGGGACAAGTCAGCAAGGGCTGCTTCACCCCTGCAGGCTCAGCTGGGGGGGGGGTGGCGTGAGCCAAGAAGTTGTGAGGGGACTAAATAAGGGGGTGCGGGAGCCTCGCCCAGCTTCTGCTAGCTCCACTCATCCTTGCAAGGGCCCTCGGAGGGAGCTGCTCTCGCTGGTCCTGTGTTACAGGTGGGGAAACTGAGGCCCAGACAGCAGGCCCAGCTCACAGCAGGCACGTGGCGTTAGTTCCTTGGTTGTTACTAAGCTCTCGTCGGCAGCAAGTCAGAGACCCCCGAGCGGTCGTGGCTGGAATACAGGCAGCCCTGCGACACGGCCACGTGACCCCTAAAGCAACAGCCCCCACGGATTCCTTTAAAAAGCTCTGTTGGGTGTGGGCTGGGGGTGCCTTTTGATCCAGGATGGGACACCAGTCTACCAAGAGGGGCCCGGGGGCCTGAGGGGGCTCATCCTTTCTCCCTCTCACCCCTTTGTGAGTCCACAGTCTTTTTTATTTTTTTAATATATATTTTGGGGGAGAGCGCAGGCAGGGGAGGGCCAGAGAGAGCAGGCTCTGTGCGGACAGGCTGATAACAGCTAAGCCCGATGCCGGGCCCGAACTCACAGAGATCGTGACCTAGTTGAAGTCTGATGCTCAGTCGACTGGGCCACCCAGGTGGCCCTGGATCTCCAGGGCCCCAAGCAGGGACCAGCCCCCATCACTGCCGTCCTGGGACAGCCCCCTCCCACCCTGCAATGTGTCTTCCCTGAAGCAGCCACCAGAGGGTGCCCTTGAGCATCTGGGTCCTGCCCTCTGCCCACAGTCCTCCAGGGCTCCCAAGTCCCTCAGAGTAAAAGTCCAAGGCCCACAGGGCCCTGCATAACCTGCCTGTCCCCCCCCCCCACCTTCCCCTTCTCCCTCTCTACCCCTCACTGGCTCTGCTCACTGTTCCTTCAACAAGCCAGACCCAGTGCTGCCCCGGGGCCATTGCACTGCTGTGCCGTCTGCCTGGAACACTCGCCCCCACATGTCCGCACAGCCACCGCCTCGCCTCCTTCGGCTCTCAGCTCACATGTGACCTCCTCACTGAGGCCTCCCGGGTCCCGCACATACTTTACCCTCTCCTAGTTTCTGCCCACGGCACTTCGCAGCTTCTAGATCCCACTCCGTCATCATTGCATTGTTTCATGGACCACGTACTCCTTGAGGGACTCTTCCTGGCTGTCACACCCTTGGGTCAACAGCAGGGCTCCCTGAGCCTGTGGCCCAGCCCCGCTTCCTGAGCACCAGCCCTGGGCAGGGTCCCTATGACGGCCGGGGGGAGGGGAGGGCACGGAAATCATCCCTACCCAAACCTCAAGTCCAGACTCGGAATTCACTTGCAAGCACTGACAGAGAACCCACGGGTGCCAGGCATGGTCTCGGGCCTGGGGGGGGAGGTCACATCAGCCAACAAGACCAACGATGTCGCTCCTTGTCGGGCCCCAAAGTCTGGTCTTGGAGGGAAAAATAGTAAAACAGCAGGGTTTTTTTTTTAATGAGCAAACAGTTAAACAGACAAGAATGTTTTACCTAGAATTGTGCTCCAGAGAGAAACCACGCTGACCCAAAGACGGGGGGTGGGGGTCTCTTTCGCTGGGGGTGCCCAGGGAGCTCCCAGAAGAAAGCCTTGCGGTGCTGTGACGGAAGGGCGTTCCAGGCAGAGGGACCAAAGGGGGTGAAGGTCCCGAGGCTGGGTCCAGTCGGGGCACCGCCCCAGGAACAGCTGGGAGGCTGGGCGGGGCGCCATGGGATCAGTGAAGGGAGGGCAGGGGCCAAGGTCAGGCCACGTGTCCCAGGTGGACACGGCAAGTCAGGGAAGAGTTTGGCGTCCGGGGGGTGCTGCCCGCTGGGGTACCAGGAGATCCATCCTACCATTCCCATGTCCTGGCAGAGACCCCCAGGGCCGTGCCCGCCCATCTGAACACCCCCAAAAACGTTGCCCTGGGAGGGGGCCTGAGCCCTGAATGCTGTGCCCACAGGGTCCTCATCATGGAGGGGCGGGGTGGGGGGGGTCTTTAGGCCGGGTTCTGGTGGGGATCCTCAGCCCAATGTCCCCACCTCAAAGCCTGAAGCCAGATCAGTCCCCTCACTTCACGGGTTTGGAAGTTGGGTCCAAGTTCTGCCTTGACTGCTGTCTTGCTTGACATCTGGGGCTTGGCCACAGCAGAGGCCACAGAGTGTTCTGTGGACACAGGGCAGCCGCAGCTGGAGGGTGGCTTTGCCGGTGGGGAAACTGAGGCACAGAACAGTCAGCACCCTCCGGACCCCTAGTAATTCCCCTGCAGTTACCCCTCGCCCTTTACTCTGGTCCTCCTTGGATTGGGGCGGCCCCCAGCCCCGTGTGGGGTCCCTCCTCAGAGCCAGCCAAGCCGCCCGGGGCCTTCACAGAAGGCTGGGTGGTCGGGCCCCAGCCCAGCCCCTCTCTGGGGCTCTGAGCATTCCCTGAACCCAAGCAGGAAAGGTGTGAGGACGGCCAGGCTGACGAGGGCTCCCAGCCCAGCTGGAGACGAGAGACACACGGCCCAGCCTCAGATTCTCCCTCCTTCCTAAAACAGCCATCCAACCGCTTTTATTTTACCATTTTTCTCCCCACAGCGGCGTTGCTAAAACATATTTTACAGTGTCTTTTTTTCAATAGGTGAAACCGACACAGACCACAGAATTTACAATATGCCAAAGGGGGTTCCAAAAAAATACCTCTCTCCCCAGCCGCCCCCCACCCTGCCGCCCCCCCCCCAGAGGCCGCCAGCCCGGTTTCTGGTTTCTCCTTGCAGCAGTGTTCCAGGCCGAGGCAAACACGGCTGTGTATTTTCTTTTCCTCCCCCAAGAACGTATGTCACGCTGCCCCCGCTGTTTCACAGACCGAGTCTCGGTTCCTGACACCACATCTTGGATTTCTCCCTGCGCAGTAAAGACTCGGGTCTCTTGCTTTTAATGGCTGCATAATATTTCCTCCGGTGGCTACATGATCATCCCCATCAAAGCACTTTCTTTCCTCCCAGGTCTTCGCTCCTCGCAATAACGTGGAGATGGAGAGAGAGCCTGTTGTAAATGTCATTTTGCGTGTGGGTGCGTATAGCCGCACGCTTCCTGAACTGTTTTAAATTAACAAACTTTATTTTCTAGAGCAGATTTAAGTTTACGGAAGAATGGAGTGGAGGGTAGGGAGCTCCTCCATACCAACTCCCCCAACAAAGTCACACTCCACTGGCCCCTTTTCTGAACATCTTGCGTTACTGTGATACCTTTGTTACAGTTGATGGACTGGTGTTGATACGTTGTTACAACCTAAAGTTCGTGGTTGACCTGGTGGTTCCCTCGTGGTCATGTGTGTACATCCGTCCGTTGGGTTTGGACAAACGGTTCGTGGCAGGGATCCACCTTTACAGGATCACACGGAGTCATCTCGCTGCCCCCCCAAATCCTCTGGGCTCCGCCCCTTTGTCCTTTCCCACCCCCCCTCACCCCCCGAGCGCCACAGCTTTGCTTTTCCAGAATGTCAGAGTTGGAGTCGCAGTGTGCGGCCTTTTCGGACCGGCTGCTTTCTAGCGACGTGCACTGAAGGTTCCTCCGTGTCTCTTTGTGGCTCGGTGGCTCCTTTCCTTTTAGCACCGAATAACATTCCATTGTCTGGATGTCTCAGAGTTTACCCGTGCACCCGCTGAGGGACGTCTGGGTTGCTTCCAAGTCTTGACAATTATGACTAAGGCTGCCTGAAACACCCGTGTGCAGGGGTGCGTGCGGACGTAAGCCTTCACCTCCTTCGGGTAAATCCCCGGGGCTGTGATTGCTGGATGGAGTGGTAGCAGCACGTTCGGTTTTGTAAGAAACCTCCAAAAATGCCTCCCAAAGTGGCCGGACCATTCTGCATCCCCACCAGCAGCGAATCAGAGTTTCTGTTGTCGCGCCCCGTCCTCACCAGCATTTGGTGGTGTCAGAACTCCAGAGCGTGGCCCTTCCGGTAGGTGTGTCATTGGTATCTTGTGGTGGCTTTGTCTACGGGTTTAAGGAAGCGTTTGCTGGGGCGCCCGGGGGGGGGGGGGGGGCTCCGTCGTCGGTTAAGCGTCCGACTTCCGGCTCAGGTCATGATCTCCCGGGTCTTAAGTTTGAGCCCTTCGTCGAGCTCTGTGCTGGAACCTACTGCAGATTCTGTGTGTGTCTCTCTGCCCCTCCCCCACTCGCGCTCTGTGTCTCTCTCTCAAAAATGAATAAACGTTAAACAAAAACTTTTAAATAGATAACAATTTGCTGAGCCAAGATTGGTCCCCATACCTTTAACATGATTTCTATGCAATTCAGCCTTAGGAAGGATGTGCTATTACCCCATTTTACAGATGGAGAGACCAAGGCTCAGAGAGGGATAGCTACTCAGCAAATGAGGGTAGAGCCAGGGCCTGGTGACTGATTCCGGAGCCCTTCTGCCTGCAGCATCCTGGGCCCGGTGCTGGGCACTGAGGACACAGTAGAGACCAAGGTAGATCCGGTCTAGTGGGTCTGGACCCTTCCAAGGCTCACCGTCTAGTGGGCGAGACAGACCTGTGACCAGGCACTGCCGACTCGGGCTGACTAGGACTCATGGGGTTGCACGGGCAGAGGACGGCCCAGAGGAGCCAGCTGGCCTGGGCGCCCAGGGAGGCTTCCTGGAGTAGGGGGTGCTGAAGCGCAGACAGGAGCTTCCCAGGAGCAGGGAAAAGAGCCGCCCAGGCAGGAGGAACAGCATGGAGGATGGCTCAGAAGAAAGGGCTGCAAGCAAAGAGCACAGGCTCTGGCACGAAGAGTCCTGATTTCCTATCCTGCGGGTAGCCAGTCAGCCCCCTCTCTGGGCCTCAGTTTCCACTCTTCAGCATGGCCGTGGGATTCAGTAGACTCCCACGGGTAGCACACTCAGCTGGGGCTGGTATGGGGAGGGCCAGAGGGTGCGAGGAAGCCAAGAGAGCCAGAGCTGCCCTCTACCCCTGGCCCAGGAGGACCCCGCCCGGGGAGGGGGGTCAGGGGGCCCGGGGGAGGGAAGAGAGAAAAGCATCAGGGACGCCGCCCTGGGTTTCCCATCTCCACGTGAAAGGAAATGACGGGGTGGGGGTGGGAGACCGCTTCCTGCCCCAGGCTGCCCCCCCCAGTGGGCCAGGACCACCACCCCTTGCCCCCACTCACTCTCTGGCTCCCATTAGTGAGGCCACCTGCGGCGAAGGCCTCAACCCCAGGCGTTCCCCTGCCCACACTCTGCCCCAGTGACACCGGGAAACTTGGATAATGAGCCAGAGCAGGGAGCGTGGACCGAGAGCCCCCTGCCCCTCCCCCCTCGCCCCCTCCCACCCTCCACTCCAGCCCCTGGGAAACTCATCAGGGGGCCCCTTGCTGCGAGGCCATCCCAGCACCTTCTGCGGCTCGTCCAGCCTCCCCGGCACCTGCGTGCTGTCCCCGGACACCCGCTCCCCCGCCGGCTGCAGCAAACAGGAGCACAGATGGCCAGCTGAGCTGCTCCGCAGGTAAGGAGCGAACCACGTTCCAGTGTGTGTCCGCGCCATCCGGTCGGTGGGACGCACTTGCGCTGGGACACGGTCCGCTGCTTCTCCGAAGTTCAGATTCCGCGGGATCCTGCCTGGCAGCCTCTCCTAATCCCACCTGGATGGCTAATGGGCCTCAGTTGTCCTTCCTGCATTATGGGTGAGGACCCACTGACCAGTCAGAGGGACTCTGCCCCCCAGGAAATTCTGGGGGCCTCGCGTCAGGTGGGTTCCCCCCTTAGATGCTGGACTTGGGGCTCCCGGGGGGCCCCGGTAGGATGGGAGAGGTTGAGGCCACGGCCCTGTCAGCGGCAATGGAAGTGTTGTAGTGGGGGTGCTGGAATTGTCACTCTGGAGAGGTCCCCGGGGGAGAGGGAAGGAGGGGCCGCACACCGCCCCCGCCCCCAGCAAGGACCACCGGGTGAGTCTGTTCCCTCCCCGACCTCCCGCAGAGCCCCTGAGCCCCAGCCCCGCCCCTCGCGAGCCCTAGGACTTGGAGCCAAGCGTGCCTCAGTCTCCTCACCTGTGATATGGGGATGCTGCCAGCCTGCTGCTTCTACTAGGACCCAACCCTCGGGGCCGTCGAGGGGGTGAAACGCATTCATATATCCGAGCTTGGCCTGGCACAGTGTTGGCCCTCACTTACGTGACCCGTCCTGGCTCCTCTCCTGGTCCCAGAGGGAGGGACTGAGCGGGAATCAGAGGCTAAGTTTAGCTCGGATGACACCCCCTGGCCGCCTGCCTCGTCCAGACGTCCTCAGCCAAGGGTGAGGCTCAAAGCATCCCTCCCCAGCCTCCGACATCCAAGGAGCCTGCTTATCCATTCCTGTTGCCAGCACATCCCCTGCCCGCCGGGATCCGTCTCCGGGTCGCCTGCCCTGTGTCACCCAGGGTCAGGACCTTCTCACCTGCAGGCTGCCTGGATGCAGCCAGGGACAGGGCAGTTGGGGCGGGGGCCAAGGAAGAGGATGGGTGAGGGTCCCCCTGCCCCAAGGTCCAGCGTCCCCCCGGAAGCTTCGTCTGCCACTTCCCAAGTAAGATCGCAAACTTCTGTCTGTGTTGACTCACAGGTGCTGTCATTCATCCAGGACCTGCTTCCTGAGTACCTACTGTGTGCCAGGGCCTACTGGGGACCCAGGGGCTTCCCACAGGGCTCCCGGTCTTGGGGGGGAGCCAAGGACATGCCAGGAAACAGGAGAATTTTCCAGGGGTGCTTAGCACTTTCCATTCATTTGTTCGTTCATTGGCTTTATTCATTCATTCATTCGTTTATTCATCCATTCATTCATTCAGTGATCCAAGGCACGTTTGTTGAGGCCCTCCTGTGCGTCAGCCACTGTTCAAGGTGCTGGGGCTCAGCGGGAAGGGAACAAAGCAGACCAGGATCCCTCATGGGGACGGAGGCAGGAGCAAATGACATAAATAAGTCAAATCCACAGTCCAGTGAAATGGGGATAACTGTTGTGGAAGAGAATAAAGCAGGAGAGGGGTCGGGGCGTGCTGGCGAGGGCAGATGGGAAGACAGTGATTCAAGAGAGCCGTATTTGAGGAAGCCATGTGGGTATCGGGGAAGGAGTCCCAAGCTGAGGGAATCGTCCGTGCAAAGGTCCTGGGGTATGACCCGTGAGGAGGCACATGGGGGGAGGCAGCAGGACCTGGGCGAGGCGTTGCCCCCGAGATGGATGACAGCCACGGGAGGGTCTTGAGCAGAGGGCGGGTGAGATGTAGCCTGAAATGTCACCGTCCAGCTCCACCCTCCAGGCCGGGTCCCAGAGCCGGCGCCCTCCAGGTTGAGGGGAGGCCCGGGGTCGCAGCTGGGCCAGGGAACCTGAGTGACCGCAGGTGGATTCCGACTCCCCGGGCCGGGACACTCGGAGAGCCAGGGCCGGAGCATGCCAGTGGCGGGGGGGGGGGGGGGGGGGGGGGGGGGGGGGCAGGGCAAATTTTGGGCACATCCTCTGCACGTGGCATCGCCATCTGCTCCCTGCAGGGCCAGGCCCGGTGCCCGGGTGCTGGCAGTCCTGGCTCAGAGTTCCGCCAGTGGAGAGACAGGTGTCTCGGAACCCTGGAAGACATCCTCCAAAAACAAAAGAAAAAAATCTCTGCCTCTCTGTTTCCTTGTCCCGACAGATCTCTGACCCACCCTCCGTCTTGCCAAACCCCCCTTCGCTGGCTTTTCTGGCTCTAACATCGCCACACACGAGCTCCACCAAACCGCTCCAGAGCGGGAGGCACAGAAGGGCCTTTTGTTCCCAGCCCCCAGCATCCCCTGGAATCTCCTGTCTCGCGTCGCGACGCACCTAGGCGCTATTGTTGCTTCACACACGGTTTTGCAACGGCTTGTTTCCACTCGACAATAGAGGGCCCCACAGCTTTTATTTCCAGAAATTGGAAGATGAAGCGTGTCCGGCCCCCGCCTGCTCACCCACCACGCGCTGACATTTAAGCCACGTGAACCGGGAGGGCCCAGGGTGTCAGGGGCGGGCACACCCCAGGGGGCCGGGGGTGAAGACAGGAGGGGGGTGGGCGCCGCAGGGACGCCAGTTTCCCGTCACCTTGCGCTCCCCCCCCTCCACCCAGCAGCCCCCAGCGCCTGACGACGGGCTAGAAGAGGCTGCGTTCTTGAAAATATCATAGGAGGGGAAACTGAGGCCCAGGAAGGGCCAGGGGCCGGGGCCGGTGGGTGTCCAGCCCCCACCCGCCATGCTGCCCCCACAGGGGAGGGCGATGGTGATGTGCCAGCCCCCCTGAAGAGGGTGCTAGTGTTGCTTCCTTTTGCAGAGAAGACAACGAAAGTCCAGAGAGGTGACATAACTCACCAAAGATCACACAGCTGCCAGAGGCCAAAGTCTGTTCTCCCTGGGGCGCCTGGGTGACTCAGTCGGCTGAGCATCTGACTTCGGCTCAGGGCATGATCTCACCATCTGTGGGTTCGAGCCCCACATCGGGCTCTGTGCTGACAGCTTGGAGCCTGGAGCCTGCTTGGGCTTCTGTGTCTCCCTCTCTCTCTGACCCTCCCCTGCTCATGCTCTGTCTCTCTCTCTCTCTCTCAAAAAATAATAATAATAATTAATTAATTAATTAATTAAAACATTAAAAAAAAAGAAAAGAACGAAGTCTGTTCTCCAAAGCTCTTGTGGTCAAGAGCTGAGGCCAGACGGACGGGCCTAGGTTCCAGCCCTGCTCTACCACTTAGAGGCCACAGGTGGATTCTGACTTTAAATGAGGGCTTCTAGAACATCCCAGAACATTCTAGGGTCGGGGGGAAATGGCTGCTGTCTAGAGAAAGCAAGAGCCAAGGGAGACAGGGTGTTTTTGTTCTTGTTTTTTGGTTGTGGCAGAAGAAGGTAAATTCCAGGCACTTTTGTGAGCCTCAGTTTCCCTGTCTGCACAGTGGACGCTTGGAAATCCCTGCGATGCCTTTGGCCCCAGATGGGAGGCTAAAGGGGCACTGGCGGTGAGGGTATGGGGGCCCTGCCAGGAAGCCCCGGGCTGAGCCAGCCTCACCGGGCCCGTTGCTTCCCTGCCACCCACATCCCACACCTGGGGCCGCGCTTCTCACGGGCTGGCCGCCAGCCAGGGGCCTCCCTGCAGGCTGGGGCAGCGCTGGTCCCCGGGGTGGGGGGCGCAGCCGGAGCCTAGGGACACTTCGTCCCTGGGGCCACTGCTTCCGGTTGGACTAATGTCTGAGAGCTGAACAGCTCCCTCTTTCTGGAATTTTCTCTGAGGCTCAGAGGGGAAGCTTGCTTGGGCCGCAGCCACCTGGGCCAGTCTCGGGGGGTGCCAGGGCACCGCCGCCCAGCCCGAGCACCCGCTCATGGGCCTCAGATCACACATGTGGTTTATTTCTCACCCATCCCAGGCCGGGGGGGCCCCTGCCTGCCTCCTGAGCCGCCAGCCACCCTTGGCTCACAGCCCGCAGGCCCCGGGGGGAAAGAAATTTCCAGCCGGCCTGCAGCTCCGTCACCCACCTGGCCTAGGGAGCAAGGCACTGGGGGGTCCGATGCCGGCAAAGCCCCCAGCGAGGGGGGTACGGACACCCCGTCCTCATCCCACATGCCGTGCCAGCTCGTCCTGAGCCTGAAGGAGGGGTCCCCCCAGTCTGGGCTCTGGGGCCAGGTTCCTTCCTAGGGAGGCCAGCCTGGCAGTGTCTAGGCAAGCCTTGCCCAGAGAGGGTCTGGAAGTCTCTCAGGCCACACAGCAGGTTCAGGATAAGCGGCACCAGCTCCCTCTGGCCTTGGGCGGGAGGGGGTCCTCTGACCCCAGGAGCTGGTGTTTGGTCCAGCTGCATACCCTGAGGCCTGTCAGTTCAAGTCCCAGCCCCCTACCCCCTATTCAACTTCCCAGCTTTGTGACAGAGGCAATAAAAACATCAATAGAGTCTGAAATAAAATTGTAGGCAGAACAGGTGGCTTGAAGCCATAAAACTAAATGAGAGGAGGGACAGTGGCCGGAGGCCCCCGGAAACAGGTGGCACGTTGAGAAGGAAGAGGGTGTCCCAGGTGGGAGGAACCAGGGCGAAGGGCGCCGAGCCACATGCGCACGGCAGCTGCCGGGGACGACCACCGTGCCAGCTGTGGGGGAGGGGGGTTGACAGGTGACCTGTGACACCCAGGGCTTTCTGCTCCAGCCCCTGTGGGACTGCAGGCCTCGGGGGTGGGGGGGTGGGGGGGGTTGATGGGTGACCTGTGACACCCAGGGCTTTCTGCTCCAGCCCCTGTGGGACTGCAGGCCTCGGGGGTGGGGTGGTGGGGGTGGGGCACAGAAGGAGCTGCACAGGCCTCTCCCCAGTCACCAACTTCCCCTGCTCTGGGGTTGGTGTGGCCTGAAGTCGGGGGCTCAGCCTGGCGACAGTCACTGACCCCAGGAGCACCTGCAGCCCCCTGCTGCCCTACGGGGGGGGGGGCTGGTACATGGAAACTCTCCGTCCGCACTCCTCCTGCTCTAGCCTGCACCCCACCCATGACTTAGTGACCAATGTCTAGAGCCCAGGTGGGACCACAGGGGTCCTGGGGTAGAGTTGTGTGTGGGGACCCTCTGTGGACAGCACTGCCTCCATCTACCTCTTTGGCCACTGGTGACAAGTGCATCTGAACAAGAGGGCCCAGAAGGAGGTAGGAGAGGAGCGGGGCGGGGGGGGGGGCGCGACAGAGAGGACCTCCAAGGGGGAGGAGCGGTGGGGGGGACTCCTGTCTGGCTGCCATTCCAGCTTCAGGCAGAGGCATCTTGGAGCCTTGCTGGCCTGGCCCCTCCGGGCATCTCCAAGTGTCTGATCGCTCCACCCTCTAGGGAACCGCTGCCCACCCCTGGACGGAACCCCCTTCTAGAACCAGCGGTGTAGGTCAGCCTCTTCCCTTGAAGGAAGGGCCCCCCGCATGCCCGAAGCCACACAAGCCTCGGGGCCAGGCAGTGACTCCAGGCCCAGCTTCTAGTACCGTCCATGGGAGGATCCCCAGGGGAACTGAACTCTTCAGCTCCCGGACCTGATTCCGATGGGGGGGGCGGGGCTCCCACACACCGACTTCTCGGAGAATCCAATTCAATTCCAACACCACCCGCCCACGGACAGCACCAGATCCCACAGTTAGGGGCTCACGGCTCCAAGCCTGCCCATGCCCCCCCCAACTTCAGGTACCAGCCCCAAGCCAGGCTGTCACCTGAGCTTCTGACACACGGGCCGGAGACGGGGTTCCAAGAACCCGCTCCGAAGGTTTCGTTAATCTGCCAAAGCGGCTCACAGAGGTCATGAAAACACTTAACATTTACCCGATCATTTTTTTAAATGTTTTTTATTTATTTTTGAGAGAGAGAGAGAGAGAGAGACAGCACGAGCAGGGGAGGGGCAGAGAGAGAGGGAGACACAGAATCCGAAGCAGCTCCAGGCTAGCTGTCAGCACAGAGCCCGACGCGGGGCTCGAACCCACAAACCGTGAGTCATGACCTGAGCTGAAGCCGGACGCTCAACCAACTGAGCCACCAGGTGCCCCAGCATTTCCCGGATCATTAAGGGGATGAATCGAGAGCCATATGGACAGAGGCCCCCGGCAAGGGAAGGGGAAGGCTCAGCGTTTCTTTGTCCTTCCAGACAAGCCACACTGCGCTGATCTCCGCCTTCGTCCCAACCTGGAAGCTCTCTGAAGCCTGTCCTTCTGGGTCTTTCTGGAGGCTTAACACACAGGCATAACAGACTTAGTCACTGATCCAACCTCCTGGCGCCAGCCTCCCACCCGTGGGTGGGCCCCAAAGTCACCTTCATTCAACAAAACAAGGCACGCTGAGGGCGCCTGGGGGGCTCAGTCAGTTAAGCGTCTGACTTCGGCTCAGGTCGTGATCTCACAGTTGGTGGGTTCGAGCCCCGCGTCGGGCTCTGTGCTGACAGCTCAGAGCCTGGAGCTGCTTCGGATTCTGTGTCTCCTTCTCTCTCTGCCCCTCCCCCACTTGTGCTCTCTCTGTCTCTCTCTCTCTGTCTCTCTCTCTCTGTCTCTCTCTCTGTCTCTCTCTCTGTCTCTCAAAACTAAATAAAAACATAAAAAATTGAAACAAAAACAAGACACTCCTTTCACCTTTATGGCTGTGAAGTGTTTTCAGGAGCCATGGATGAAGACCAGACGCAGCGGAGAAGGCGCCTGGGGTCACGTGAGTGACCAAGCGCACGTGCCGCCCCATCATTCGGACCCCAGCCGAGCTTGGGGGACTCCCACGGTTCGCTTTCTGGTGACGGCCGGCTCCTGCGACAGGGCACCCTGAGTCACCTGATGAGAGGTCCCGGGGTTGGGCTGAGCTTGCTGTGACGGCACATTTCCTTCTTCTCCCTGGCGTTGTCTGATCCACGCCCGGAGGAACCGGCTCTCCGCACTGCTCTGCTCCCGGTCAGCGGCCCGCCGCCCCCCCTAGGTAAGGCCTCTTGGGGCAGATTTACCCCCTGTCGGAATGCATCGGATGCCCCGCCTCCCGGGGGGCAAGGCCTAGTGGGTGCCCCCCTGGGGTCTCCCAGGATCCAGGGGGCCTGTGCAGGGCTGGGGCGGGGCAGCTCCCAATCTAGGGCAGACCCCGGGCTCCCCGGCAACCCAGAGCCCTCCAGACTTCCTGACCTGGACTCTCTCTGGCCCATCTGGTGCGCGAAGGACTTACAATACAGGGAAGTTTTGAGTTGGGTTTTGGTTCGGTTCTTTTCTTTTTTGTTTGGTTTGGTTCGGATTTTTGCTGATCTGCATGACTCGGCAGCATAGGTGCATTTTTCATTTCAGTTTCCAAGAAAACAACTATCTTGGGTCCAGTTTGGGGAGGACCCCCATCTCCCCGCACCAAGTCCATGCTCCTCAAGGTCATTGTCTCCGACACACCCAGGGGCCATTCCGAGAAGCACGGACTGTATTCATTTTCATTACATTTCTAGGTACTAACCATCCAGGCAGGGGCTAGAGCCCCAAGACACACAGCAGCATGTGGGCAAAGCCCCGTCCCTGTCTCGCTCCTGTCTCGGGCTACCTCCTGTGCGCTGGGTGTCCTTCCAGAAGCGTTGGCACGAATGCGTAATCCTGCACGCCACTCCTCTCCACGCCACTCCTCTCCGTCATTCAAGGCCACCTTGCCGGGAGCTACACTCTGCCGGGCAGCTCTGCCCAGCCCTGCCCGAGGCGATTTTCCAAAACACCTTCATTGGTCTGAAATTCACGACTGGCACAGCTCACCCACCTGAGCTGTACAATTCAATAGTGATGTTATTTTAAAACTTTTTTTTTATGTTTACTTATTATTGAGAAAGAGAGACAGGGTGTGAGCGGGGGAGGGGCACAGAGACAGAGGGAAACCCAGAATCCGAAGCAGGCTCCAGGCTCCGAGCTGTCAGCACAGAGCCCAACGTGGGGCTCGAACCCACGAACCGTGAGATCCTGACCTGAGCCAAAACTAAGAGTCTGACGCTTAACTGAGCCACCCAGGCACCCCTACACTGTCCAGTTTTGTAAATGACCCTGGAAATTTAAATAACATTTACAATTTCATTTGCTCTGTTGCATTAGTCACATGACAAGTGTCAGGGCCACGGGGAGCCAGTGGCTGCCATATTGGACGGGATAGATTGAGACCCAACTATTTCATGTAGGAGATGGTTTTGTATCATCAGAGATGGATTTACCATGTCGTGGATGAAGTTTAAGCCTCAGGGACATCATAAAGGTTTGCTACAGTTTCTTTTTTTTTTAAACAATGTTTATTGATTTTTAAGAGAGAGAGGGAGACACAGAATCCGAAGACAGGCTCCAGGCTCTGAGCTAGCTCTCAGCACAGGTGTCTGGGTGGCTGAGTCAGTTAAGCGTCCCACTTCGACTTAACTCGTGATCTCACGGTTCATGGCTTCAAAACCCACACTGGGCTCTCTGCTGGCAGCTCAGAGCTGGCTTTGGATCCTCTGTCCCCCTCTATCTCTCTCAGCCTCTCCCTCCATCTCTCTCTCTCTCTCTCTCTCAAAAATAAAAAGAATTTTTAATAAGATTTTTAAAAATCATCTCTGCACACAACACAGGGCTTGAACTCACAACCCCGAGATCAAGAGTCATGTGCTCCACTGACCAAGCCAGCCAAGCGCCCATACTTTCTGCTTTGAAGTAGTTTTTGATTCGCTTTTTAAATTGAAATTATCATGGAAGATTCTGGTACTCAGACAAACAGCCACATTTCAAGGGCTCCACAGACTTACGGGCTGGCGGCCACTGCACCCATGTGGCAGCCACAGCGCTGCGCCCCGATGGCGGAGGCCCTGATGACAGCGCCTGACGCGTGTGCCCGGGGTCGGAGAGGAGGTCTGGGTTCCGTCCAGAGGGTGCGTTTGGGTTCTGGGTCACGATGGCTCTCGCCCGTGTACTCGGGCCAGACACACACGAGTCTCTCGAAGCCTCAAGCCTCATTCCATCCAACACGGGGAGGGCGGGGACCCAGGTGGCGATGTCTGCTCTAGTGGTCGGGGTCTGGGCTCTGGGAGGACTTTGGGACCACGGGAGGGCACAGGAAGGATCCGGGAGTGGAGGGGCCCGGGCTGGACCACCCAGCACGGGACCCGAGGGGCTATCTTTGAGCACCACTGAAGGCAGCACTGAGTGCCTCCAACATCAGGTCCAGACTGGCGTCCCCAGAACTTCTTGCTCCCCCCCCAAGCCGGCCAGCCTCTCCTTCACCCGCAGGCCTCAGGATTGGCTGTTTCCTTGGCCAGGGGCCAGGACACCCTGTGCCCCAAGCTCTACTCTACCTGGTGAGCTCCTGCCTACCCTTCAAAACCCAAGCCCGGTGAGCCCCTCCCAGACAGAGCCCCAGGTTCAAGCCTCCGCCCCTGGGCACTGGGAAGAGGCTGGGGGAAAAGTGGGAAGGGCGGGGTCAAGGTGGGACCTGAGAGCCCTTGGGACAAATCCCACCGCCCTGGGGGCCCCTCGCCACACAGCTCATGCAGCCAAGTGGCTGGAGAGACTGGGCTCTGCGGCCAAACTCTCTCGGCTGGGATTCCTTTGATGGCACTGTCTCCCTGTGAGTCACCTGGCCTCAGTTTCCTCATCTGCAACAGTACCGGCCTCAGGCCTAATGAGAGTCACCTGGCTGACACATTGGTAACCCACGACTGCCTCCACTCACCCCTCCTCCCGGCCGCGCTGACTCACGGATGCACTTGGCCGGACCAGGATCCGATGGCCCTGCCACCACTGTCTCCTCGGGCTGCTGACGCAAGTGTTTTGGGCTCTGTGCTTCTTCTCTTACCTCTGTGGGTCCCAAGACCCGTCTGTGTGGTCCACGGGGGCGCCCTGCCCGCCCGCCCCTGGAGCTCCTACTGTGAACGCGGCCCTTCCACCGCCCCGCGCCTCTGTCCCACTGCTCGGGTTGTGGCCCTCAGGCGGACGCGCTGCTGGTGCATCACCGAGAGGTCAGCAACGACCCGAGGAAGCAGCTGCCGACGTCCCCGAGGCCACCTGGCCGGTGGAGCCGCCTGGCCCCCGCGCACACCCAAAGGCCCCGGACAGACACGTCAATCTCCCCACGTCTGACTGCAGAGACTTGGGCATCTTCCCGCGCGACGGCCGGCCTCCGCACTGATCAGCGTCTCGGCCAAGCCTGAGCTGGTGGCCTGGGTGTGCCCGGCCGGAGGGAGGACTCGCTCAGGGTGTGTTACTACCACGTTACAAGCTCACGTCCGCCTGGACGGGCGTGGGCGCTGCCGGGGGAGGCCAGGACCCAGCAGCTGGCCGGCACGACTCTGACCTGGCTTTCGAGAACTCCGTGCATCCCGACTACATCCCGGAGAAGCTGCGGAGGAATGCCCTAGAAGCCCGGGCTGTGCCCGCGGTGCTGGCCCAGCAGGAGTAAGAGCACAGTTCCTGCCTCCTGACGCCTTCATCCACGTCAACGACCTCCAGAGCCCCAGGGAGCTGGCGCTGGACCCGCTCCCACACCTACTTCCGCTGGAGAGAGACGCCGCGGCCTTGGTTATCCAGCTGGGCCCTGATGTTGTGCAAAGCCCGTCGGAGGCTGCAACGGGACGCCAGCGGCCAGACGGTGCCCAGCATTGCTGCTTGGTTCATGTGAGCTGGCCGGGGCGGGGGGGGGAAGGGGCACGAGGTGCTCCCACCCACACCCCCTGGGGACCACACCTGCCGGGGACTCGGGTGGCTGGGACTTTAACAGCCAGGCACCTCTGCTTCAACAACCTAGCTCCGGGGACATCACCTGCCTGGGGGGAGGGGGGGGCTCCTCTCTGGTGGGAATCTCACCTGCTAGGGACCTTGGTTGCTGGAGATGTCACTTAGCTGGGACTTGGCCCCCTGGGCACCTCTGCTGCCAGGAAATCAGCCTTAGTGAGCTTACCTGCCAGGGGCCTCCCCTCCTGGGGGGTCTCACCCACTTGGGAGGGTCTCACCTGCCGGGGGCGGTGCTATTGGGGAGCCCCCCTGCGAGCGACCTGCCACCAGGCGCCTTGCCTCACTGCGGCTCACCTGCTGGGAGCCCCACGGGCTGGGGTCTCACCCGCTGGGGACCCGCCCACTCAGGCGCTCAGGCCCTGGGCAACTGGCTTTGGGGTCCCACGCCCTGGAGATGGCTCTGCTGAGTCTGCTTGGGGTTACCCTGGCCGACGTCAACCGCCTGAGGGGCACGAGCTGGGCAATGTTGGCACTGCTCTCCAGACGGGGACGCTCCGGGGAAACCGAGGCCTTCTCCCTTTCTGCAGAACCATGGTTCCCACCCCGGGTGACGCTGCTTCCAGGGCACCCTCGGCCAGGGCCTGTGAGGCTTGCGGCTGTCACAGCTAGAGAGGGGGTGACAGCCTGGAGCGGGTGCGGGCCAGGGATGCTGTTCGACCGCCCAGGGAGCCCAGGACGGCCCCCCACAACCGAGAATGGCCTGGTCCCGAATGTCAAAAGATGGAAAAGCCCTCGAGGTCAAGTCCATCAGGCACTGTGGGGCAGGGGCTGTCCAGCGAAGGAGGGGGGAGGGGAAGAGTGCGGTGCTGTGGGGGTGGTCGTGGGGGCACGTGTGACATGTGGTGACCATGCAGGGCTGGGAGCATGACCACTGGCATGACTGTCCCCGCTGTGTGTGGGCGAAAGCCTGACCCATGTGCTTGGCAGATGAGCGCTGACCTTGAGGTGTCCCCTGTAGTGTGCGGTTGTGACTGTGATGACTGAGCGTGGGTGCACGGGCCTTGTGTCTGCGTGTGACCTGCTCTGCTAAGCCCCGTGTCGGTGCCAATCTCAGTGTGTGTGCGTGTGTGCGTGCACTGCAGGGAACCCCAGGCCCAGGGGTCTGTGGGGGCCGCTGGGATTTTGTTCCAATTCTCTGGCGGGCTGTGCCAGTGCCTGTGGCTGGGATTGTGGAACCGAGTGGGAGACAAAGAACCGAGGTGCCAGGAGGCCCTGAAAGGGTGCACACACTCCCCCCCCCACACACACACACGGGCAGTCAGGCTTCAGGGGCCACAGCCTGGGCTCCAAGGTCAATTTTCCCACACATATCCTGGGCGGAGCAGCCATGGTCTCTGTGGCTCAAGGCCACCTGGGATGGGGAAACTGAGGCGTGGCGTCTGCCTCAAGCAGATAGGGACCCCGGCGTCTCTGCCACGGCTGAGCTGAGTCAGCCCAAACTAACAGGAATCCACCACCCCAAACCTCAGCGTCAGAAGCCGGCACGGGTGGGCGGGGACCCCATACAGCCTCAGCTCTGAAACTTCCTTCCAAGCAGACCACCCAGGGGCTGGGGCCTGGCTGCCAGCCCTGCCCCCGGCCCCCGGAAGTCCTGCCTGTTAGCCGCCTTGAGTGTGTCCAGCTGCGGCTGGGGACCTGGGGAGCGGGGGCCTGTGGATGTTCCCGCTGGGTTAGGCCAACCTCCCTGGGGCAGCTTCTGATTTGGTCCCTGCCGCTTTGGGACAAGAGACAGGGTCTGGGGAGGACATAGTGTTCAGAAGGAGGTCCTCAGCTCCGCTGTGCAGGAGACGACAGGGCCAGTCGAGGGGGACAGGGAAGGAGGGGAGGAGCTGTTCCCCAGGGAGCTCAGTGGAGTTGGGGTGAGGGAGGGGGAGAGGACACATCCTCAGGAAAGCTGTGTGGGGTGGGGAGGGGGTCTCCCTCCAGAACCCCACTCAGGGGTGCCGGAGGGGATGGTCCACGCCCTCTGATTTCCAGGGTGTCAGCCTAGGGGCCCAGCCCTTGCCCTCCTCCAACCATGGGACCCCCAATTCCTTCCCAGGGGTCCGGGACCCCAACACACTGGGCTGTCCTGGGCCTGACAAGCATCAAGGTGTTGCCACCGGCAAACCTAACCACAGCACCAGGCTTTTTCTGTCCTCCAAGGGGACACGTTGTGAATTCCCCCTGGAGCTCCGGCCAGGGCTTTTATGGGCCCAGGGCCTAGGTCCCGCGGGAACCCGCTGCCCCAGCAGGCGCCGGATTCGGGCTGGACGGGGCTGGCGCCGGCCCCAGACCTGTCCCCACAGGGAGATGGCAGCGCGCATATATTTTTAGCCAGTGAAAGGAGATAGTGCTTAGTTCCCTCCGTGGGGACTGACGGGCCTATGACACCCTTTAGGGGAGGGAGGCCGGGTCCACCTGGACCTCAGACTCATCATCTGCCTTTGGCTCTCTCTCTTCCCACCCCTAAGCTCGCTTGACAGGGAGGGGCAGGCGGACGAGGGACACATTGGGGGAGGGTCACGGGGACCCGCAGGGGCTCCCACTTGCCCCACTTTCCGTTTCGTCCCACGGGAGCAGGATCCTCTTGACGTCTACTTCCATTCCCCCAGAGCCCATGGGACTCCCGCCCCCCGCCCCGTCCAGCAGGCGGAGCCGCCCCCGCCCCCTCTTCCCAGGGCAGCTGGGCCTCCTCCCCCGACACTCTCAGGTCCCTCGGAGACGCGCGCACCCCCGGAACGCGGAATCACGACCCAGGCCCCATTTTCCACACTTTATCCGGTGCGGGCATTGGACAGTCCTGAGGCCTCGACAGCATCCTCTGCGCATGGGCAGTCCGTGGTCGCGGGGCCCGCCAGGCGGGACGGTGGGCGCCGTCGCGCCGGGCCCGGTGAGGTAGGGTCAGACGCAGGCACACTCGCGCGCCGACAGCTCGTGCACCGTGTGGTAGCGGCTGTGCGCGTCCAGGAAGGACACCTCGTCCTCGTAGGCCGTCGGGCGGCAGCAGGGCTGCGCGCGCACCCGCTCCCGCCGCACGCGCCGCCGCTGGCGGAGCCGCCGCAGCCCCAGGTCGTAGACGCGCGCCGCGGCCTCGCAGGCGCCTGCGCAGTAGCGGAACAGCACCGTCTCGTCGGACGCGTAGCCCAAGCCCAGCTCGCTCACGCGCACTTCCAGCTCGCGCAGCCCGCACGGCCGCGTCCCCGACCGCGCACGCGCGCGCCGCCGCCGGGGCCCCGCCCGACGGCGCGGACGCGGGGGCCTCCCGACCCAGGGCGTCAGCTCGCTCAGCTCCACGGCGTCCGGGGCGCCCTGCAGCAGCGCGCGATCTGTGGGGGAAGGAGAGAAAGGGCTGGGTCAGTGGGGGGCCGGGGGAGAGCTCCGACCCTCGCGGTTCCCCTGCGCAAACACCCCCTTGCTGGGACGCGGGGGGCTCGCGCAGCGTCCCAGGACCCCTTCTCCGCTGACTGCCGCATTCCCTCCCGTGCTCCCGCTCTGAACGCCCTGTTTGGGGGGGAGCCTGTGCACCCCTCACTGTGGGCCCCCATGGCGACCGACAGCCTCCTCTGGACCCGCCGCTGTGCTGACTGCTCAGGACCGGGTCACGCTTTCTAGTGCCCTGGTTCGTTTTGCAGCCTGCCTCACCTTGAGCTGAGCTGGCGCTGGGGTCTCACGTCTAAGGTCCTCCCCACCCACAGCACACATCCCCCACCCCCAACACTCTCCTTGGACCCTATCTCTAAGCAGCATTGCTCTGGGAATATTTTTCCTTTCACTGAGCTGCTCCGCCTCTTTGCAGGAAAGGACAGGAGCATGGCGGGGAGGGGGTTATAGTGGTCCAAATCCCTGTTCCTGATTGGGTCCCCAGCAGGTCCCACCACGATGCTGGGGCTGTCCCAGGGACCTGGCACACCCTTTCCGACCAGTGTTTGGGAACTCCGTACCAAGCTTCGGCCACTCACCCTTTGCTTGAGCTGTTAATGAGTCTCTAGTTCACTCTTTGGGGACCCCACCCAAAGTCTGCGCCCCCGGTCTCTCTGCTCCACTGCGTGGTGGGACTCAGTTTCTCCATCCACAGTACTAATTTAGAGTGTTTGGGCTTCAGAATGAGCAGAGGAGTAGCAGGCACTGAGGCCTGCGTGGCATCACACCCACTAACGTCACCTGACGTCACAGCCACCCCCGTGTTACAGAAGGGGAAACTGGGCATCCACCAGGGACGAGACTTGCCCAAGGCCACACTCCTAGCAGGTGGCAGAGAGAAGGACAAGCCCAAACGGCCTTCCTCCCGCCTCCTTCGTGTGCCCAAGTTTGGCCCACATCCAGTCCTCTTCTCCCACGGTTGCCAGGAGGTGCCCCGAGTCACAGATTCCCAGGGCCCCGCAGCCTAAATTTATTTCCTGAGCGGCTGGCCCTGCCCCGGTGCTCTGCAGCCTCAGGAGAGAAGTGGAGACACGGCGGTGGCAGGCCATGCTGCGTGTGGAACTGCAGGGACGGGCTCCCAGGCCCTGAGCAGGTGGCAGTCATGCTTGTGGTTGGGAAAGGAAATGCTGAGTTTAGCCCCCCAGGGCCCCCGAGACCGTCACCCCCAGCTCTCAGAGTAATCGCTTATAGGGTGGCCCAAGTGGGAGAGTCTGTAGGTCACCATGGGGATGTCTGTTCCCACGGGGGATCTCAGGAATCAAACCCTAGTTCTGAGCCTTGTTCTGCCACTTTCAGCCGGTACAACTCCAGGCAGGTGATGACTCTGCTCTGGGCCTCAGTTTCCTCCTCTGTTCGAGGAGGCGTGTCAGGTCCTTGCTTTGGCAGAGGCCGGACAGTGGGAAGTGGGGGGTGTAATGAGCATCATGTTTACAGTTCTTGAAGTCCAGGGGCAGGACTGGGGTGGCTCTGGGGTTCGGTCCAGCCTAAATCTCTCACTGGACCTAAAATTCCACCGTGTAGTGTGCCCGCCCCTCAGGTATACATCTAGAGAGTTTCCCAGATAAAGTAGATGCCCAGTTAAATCTGAATTTCAGATAAACCGTGAATAACCTCTTGGGGTATCTGTCCCTGCCTCCCTGCAGCAGGGCCTGGCCACCTGCACCCGGGCTGAACCTTGGAAATGAGAGCAGCAGCGCCCCACCCCCTTCCCACCGCCCGGAACCTTAAATTCCACCATCAGCACATTGGCCTTGGGGCCTAACACTGGGACTCTGCAGGGAGTAAGGGGTCACTGCCTTAGTCGGACTGTGCCCAGGGACGGGGCACAGGGTGACTAGCACCCACAGATGGGCCGAGCCCCCTCCGGGTGCCTGATAGTTCACCAATGGTGTTGCTGCCCTCAGGTCTGGAACACTAGCGTTTTGGGGCCCCACCCGGGATCTCTGGGACCAGTGTCCCGGAAGGACTTTGACGCCCACAGGAGGAAGCGGCCGGCGGAAGTGGGGCCCATGCCCCAGGCCACCCTTGTCCATTGTAAGGACAAGAAAGGAGGATTGTGTGGGCCAACAGGGCGGGCGAGGGCTTGCACACAAGCGAGCTTGCCGCGCCACCCACGGGGGCTTTGCAGGCGGCCAGACCTACTCCTCAGTCATCCGCGCGGCTCCTGCGTGGACACGTGGGGGCGCACAAGAGGTGGGACCCACGGGGGGGGGGCGGGGCGCGCCTGGCAGGAGGGGCTGGAGGGCAGGTGACCTTGAGGACTGGGGAGTTCCGCCGCGGTGGCCACGCCCCTCACGTGGGGGAGGGGTATTCCCAAGTCTGCACCTGCGCCCTTTCAGTGCGTCCATCTTTCCCGACTCCTGTCTCTTTGTCTCTGAGCGTTTCTGTCTCTGTTTCTCTCCCCAGTTCTAGGTCTCTGGAGGGTCTCCCCCTCCTCTTGGTCCCCCCAGTCCACTGGGCAGGTCAATGGGGACTCGGGTGCAGCCTCTCTCTGCCCACACTCCCTGCTACGCGGTGGGGGCCGCCGGGCCCAATGCCCAGGTCTAATCTCCATCTGGTCCCCTGGTCCCCTCAGGGCCAGAGCCTAATTCCTTATGACAGCTGAGCCAAGAGACACCCCTCCACCCAGTTCTCAGCAACCACCCCCACCACGCCACCCCTGCCAGGCTGTTGGGAAGATTGGCACCCCCCCCCCCATGAAATAAGTTTTTGTGGCTCCGGCCTGACATTCCACCGTATGGCCGCCCCTGTATCGCGCTAACTGACCCGCGACAGGGAAAGGGCTTACACTGGGCCAGGCGGGCGATCCTGGCGTCCAGGGTGCGAGGTGGCCGGCGCAGGGGGGCCCGTGGGGGTCCCAGGCGGTGGCTGAGCAGCAGACCGTCGCGACACATCCAGATGGAGAGCACGGAGCTGCAGAGCACCGAGGCCAAGGCTGCCGCCTTCCAGCGCTGCATCCTCGGCCTGCGGGCACGGGATGGTCAGCCACGAGGCCTCCGTCCGTCTGTTCAGGCGACAAATGGGCACAGGGCACCGGGCCAGACATCAGGGACACGGTGGGGCCCCTCGTTTCAAACCACTTCTGCTTAATGATCAGATATAACCCAGAAACGATTCATCTAGGAACCCCTGAACAAGGTCGTGGAAAATGCTGCCAAGGAAAGGGGTGGGCGGTGTGCCGGGGGGTCAAAGGAGAAGCACCCCCATCCTGGGGCCCCCCAGTGCTTCCTGAGGGTTGAGGAAAGCTGAGACTTGAACAATAGTAGGCGTTGGCCAGGCAGGAGACAATGGCCTCGCAGGCGGGAGAACAGTCTGTGCAAAAGTCCTGAGGCTAGACCGAGGATGGCCAGTGCATCCAGGAGCCTGGGGTGGGTGGAGCCCGGTGAGCTCGGGGAGACTTCAAGGAGTTGCGGCCACTCCCAGCAGGGGGCACTGTGGGACTAGGGTGTGGAGGAGATGGTGATTTACAGCACAGTCTAGGACGCAGGAACCCCGGGCTTGAGACTGTTGCTCTCCTGGAGGGGTCCTTGGCAGTGACTTCCTGTCCCTCTCTGAGCCCTGGTTTCCGCTCCAAACGGATAAACTGATGCCCAGAAGCGGCATCGATGGACCAAAGCTGCCCTCGACCCACCCCCAGGCTTTGCACAGCGGGTCATTCCTCCCAGAACATTCTCTTCCCCTCCTCCTCCAGGTTTCCACTCCCTTCGGTCTCCGTCTGGAGGGCGCCTCCCCTTGGAAGCCTTCTCTGGCTGCTCCTACTCCCCAGCCTCGCCCGGCGCAGGTGTGCACCCTCTGGGTCACCACAACACCGATTACTTGGTGCCGGGACCGCCTAGGCGCGTCGCACAGAGGGCACACAGTAGGCGTCTCCCGACGCATGCGCACCCCCGCCCACCCCCGTCCGGACCTCTCCCTGCCGCTGGTTTACATTCCCAGCCTGGCCGTCTGGAGCCGGCCCGCGCGGGGCCTGGCGTCCGGCCCGGTGTAAACATTTACACGGAGCGCTGAAAGCAGGGCTGGCCGCGGGTCAGCGCCCGGGCTCGGCCGTCGGGTGCCGGGCGCCCCCACGCGCGCACCTCGGGCCGCTAGTGCTGTGCGCGCCAGCGTGAGATTTGCACCTCAGTTTTGCACGAACGCCGCACGGGCTGCTTCAGCGCAGGGCGCCTGGAACCGCCTCTGCCCCATCCTCACCCCCGCGCCATGGATGCGCCGGGCGCAGGACCTACAGCCGCCACACAGCAGCAGGGGACATCAATTAAGCGCCTGCTGTGGACCAGCCCGGGTGCTGAGCCCACGAAGGAAGCACCATGATCTCCATTTTACAGCTGGAGAAAATGAGGCACAAAGCAGGTAGGACCTGAGCCCAGGGCACAGTTGGAAAAACACTTGGGATTCGAACTCGGGATTTTGGCGGGACTCACACGCAGGGGCCGGGCTGTGGTTGGGAGCAGATGCCTGGAGTCACCCTGAGGGCTTGCCGCGGTGGGGGGTGTTTGGTAGGGCTGTTCGTGTGGCTGTTGGCGGTGCTGGTGGAGAGTGAGCTCGCCCGCACGGGGGCGGCCTGGGGATCGGAGGGCACAGCACCCCGCCCGCGCGCTGGAGGAACAGTGGTGGCTCATGTGGCTGGAACAGAGTGAGCCAGGGGTGGGGGGGGGGAGTGCGGGGAGGGCCCGGGCGGGTCCTGCAGGGCCGCGGGGAGAGTATTTCATTGTCGAGTTTGGACAGCAAGCCAAGGACAGCCCCGAAGTTGTCAGGTGCCCAAACCACGCCCCTTGGCTCTAAAGGAGCCCCTAGTTTGTGCCCGGTCCCGGTTGGCCAAACCTGGGCAAGGCCCTCTCTGGACGCCCAGCACCCCGCCTGCTCTCACACCCACGTCTTGCCGTGCTGTGCCTCAGTTTCCCTGTGAGGCTGGAGGAGGCCCCTGCATGATGTCAGGCTCTGGTCCTCTGTCTGCTAAGGGCTTCGTGCGGGGGGAGGGGGGGATGGAGCACCGGCGCTGAGAAGGCCTGGCCACAGGAGCCCCTGGTGTCCTTGGAGCCACGGGACCCCCCGGAGCCCTGATGGGGGGCCGGAGAGCAGAGGGCCCGGCCTGGAGGGGGCCCGGTAGGCACAGCTGATAAGGGCTGCTAACAATGGGTCTTTCAGCACAGGGGTCACCCGACTGGTTTGTCCCTGGCTCGCACCGGAGCCGGGGGTGCTGCGGCCCGCCGAGGGGCCGAGTGTGCCGCCGGCATCTCCGTCTCATGGAGGCCCCTGGGCCCGGACTCTCGGCTCCCGCGGGGGCGCACACTCACACGCACACGCACACTCGCCCCTCTTGTCCTCAGAGGCACAGCTGGTGCCCTCACTCCCGTACACACCCAGACACGCCTGCAGCCACCCCTGGGGCCTGGTGTCACTCGGACACTCAACACGGTCCCGCTTCCGCTCTGTGTTGTCACACCCACAAGGATCGATGGCTCTCACACACTCGGGCCTTTTCACACGTGTTGGGACGCACACAGCCACGCTATCCCTCTCACACGGCTGTGTGTGCTCACACTTATCCACAAAGACGACCACAGGGATGCACAAGGTCACGTTCACACACATGCACCAACAGTGTCACACACCAGGCGTGCTCACAACTCACCCTCAAGCAAGATGACTCCGAGAGACAAAAACACAGTCAGTGACTCGGGGGTGGTCACACTCCCCCCTTCAAATGTGATCACACTCCCGTATCTGAACACAGCCGCTGGCCACTGCCACCCTCACCGTCCCGCTTTCCACGCGCATCCACACGCTCTCAGCCGAGGTCACCTGCTAGTGTATTTCACGCTCACACAGCCTCGCTCGCCCGGGGCATCTTACACCCTGCACACAGGTGAGCATCATATCTGGACAGGGCCATGCTCACACACTCGTGTGTTTTCACATCGTACCCCCTCCCACAGGACAGGCCGGCTTCCCTTTCACCTGACCCGGGGAGCTGTCACACTCCCCTGCTCTCACGCTCCCGGCCACTCAGGGGTTCTTAGCCTCTTGCACACTTGGGAGCCCCCACACCAGCGTTTTCACACTCGCATGGTCTCCGGCACGCTGGCGCGGAGAACGGTCACGGCCGCACACACATGCACTTGGACCTCTGCGCACTCGGGGACACGCACCCACGGGCTCGGGGGGCACGCCCGGGAACACGCCCCCGCTGGTGCTGGCGGGCGCTCAGCGGTGGAGGCGCCGGGGCCGAGTGTGCCCCCGGCCGCGGTGCGCTGGCAGTTAGGGGACTGGAAGGGAGGCCGCAGGACCCAGGAGGGAACCGCCCCGTCCCGGCGACCCGCGCATGCGCCAGGTCCACGCCGGCCCGCGCCGCGGGGCCTCCCGGGCTGCCCGCCTGCCCTGGCCAGCGGTCTCTTCTCAACCCTCAGGAAATACCCTCACCTGGGAGTCCTCAGTGCCCAGCGAAGGGAGCGTTGCTAGGGGCCACGACAATCTGAACGTCACCGAGTGGGATCAAGGAGAAGGTCCAGTCTAGCCGGAGGCCACAACGTGCCCAGGGCTGGGAGGAGGCTCAGAGAGGGGTGATGAGTAACCCAAAGTCACACAGCCAGACAGACGCTTCCGATCACCGGAGGAACGGCTGGGCAGGGGCCTGTGGGTGTTTCTGGCAGCTTCCTTGGTGGTGCCAAGAAATGCTGCTCATTATCCTGGTGCCCAGGGAACGCCCCAAGGCCTACCTTTCCAGGGAGCGTCCCAGGAGAGACAAGCCAGGCCTACCTGTTCTAAGGTCAGCTGCCTCCTTCCTGCAGTACTCGTGGCCTCGGGGAGGTGCCTGCTTCGTGCTTGTCCCCAGGGAGGGGACCCTTCCCTCCAGCCACTCATCTCTCTAGTCAGAGGGAGGCCTCGAATCGGGACCTGCCCCCATCCGGCAAACTCCTACTCATCCTTCAGAGCCCTACCTCCCACAGCCCCTCCTCCAGGAAGCCATCTCTGCTTCCCATCTTGGGTTCCCAGCTGTGGGGTCCCTCGCTCTTGCCCAGCCCCCCAGGCACAGCGTCGGGGTCCACAACTGTCTTCTCGGGGCTGGGGGATTTCAAAGCAAGGGCAGGCAGGTTTTGGTAATTCTGTTCACAAATGCGTGTGGGCTGAGCAGCCAGGAGGGCGGGTGTGGGGGTGCCCCGCACCTGTGGGTGAGCCTGAGAGAAAGAGGCTTGCAGACCCCAGGGGTCTAGACAAGCCAGTTTCAGATCCCTGCTCTGTCTCCTGCTTGCTGGATGCCATGGGGCAGCTCCTGGTGCTCCGAGCCTCAGTTTCCCCACCCACCCGCACACTGAGCTGCAGGGGACACCCTCCCGGTTTTGGAAGAAATCCTGCAGGCCCGGCCGGTGGCGGCGGCAGGCTGGGCCTCAGACACCTGCCTGCGCGCTTCCCCCCTCCGCGCTGACAGCCCCAGGGCTGGCGGCGGGGCCTGGTTCTAAGGCAGCCCAGCCCCTGTCCTCCCCGCTCGATGGCTCCTGGAGGTCCCAGTGACGGGGAAACTGAGGCCCCAGGGGGCGCACCACTTGGCCTCTCTCAAGGCAGGACCCAATGGTCCTGCAAAACAAGAAACAAATTCCGCAGCCCACAAAAATGTGCCCCCTCCCTGGGAGCCCCCGGGGCCCAGCCCCGCCCCACGGTGGAGATGGGGAGCCCAGGGTGGCCGAGAGCCGGCGACACACATCTGGGGGTAAACCAGGAACATCTGGCCAGCACAGCTGGTCCCGATGCTGCGTCTGCGGGGCTGGGGGCCAGCCTGTGGGGCGGCCTCGTGGGGGGGCGGCGTGCAGGCACAATGCCCCCATCCCACCTTCCAGGCCCGGCCAGAGCTGGGGGCCCAGCCTCGCCTCTGCTCCCCCCAACCCGCGAGCTCTCTGGCGCCCGATCGCTGGACCCATGGCCACTACTCTGAGAAGCAAGGCTGAGCCTCTGAGCGCGTCTTCGGGGGCTCCGGGTCTGTCTTCACCCAAGCAAAGCCGGTGGGTGTGTAGACAGCGTGACCTCTGGGGACACCTGTGCTGGGGGATAAAATTAGTAACAGCGAACAGTAGCGCTGGCGAACAAGCCTGCCGCCCCTGTCCTTCTTTTTCAAATTTTATAAAACGTTTATTAATTTTTGAGGGATAGGGAACAAGTGGGGGAGGGGCAGAGAGAGGGAGACAGAGAATCCCAAGCAGGCTCTGAGCGGTCAGCGCAGAGCCCAGTGTAGGGCTCGAACTCGGGAACTGTGAGATCATGACCTGAGCCGAAGTCAGACCCTTAACCAACTCAGCCGCCCAGGCGCCCCTCTTTCTTTTCTTTGTAATGTTTATTTATTTATTTATTGAGAGAGAGAAAGAGCGTGCGTGGGAGCACGAGTGGGGGAGGGGCAGAGAGCGAGGGAGAGAGAATCCCCAGCAGGCTCCACACTCTTCCTGAGCTTGATGTGGGGCAGGATCTCACCACTGTGAGACGGTGACCTGAGTGGAAATCGAGTCAGAGGCCTAACCCACGGAGCCACCCAGGCGCCCCCTATTGGTGCTGTTCTACGCGCTTTCCTCACAGTAACTCCTAGCAAGGTATCGACTATTTTATCTCCATTTCATAGGTGGGGAAACCGAGGTCTGAAGAAGAGAAGTCACTGGCTCAAGATCAAGCAGAGGGTAAGTGGCCGAGCTGAGATCTGAACACAGATGGTCAGGCAAACTCCTATTCATCCCTCAAAGTCCCAGCCGAGATGCCCCCTCCACACTCTTAATCCCTGTACCCTGTGACCTCTCTAACAACAACAATAATAACATGAACGCCCTGTCACGTTGGCTGTCATGTACCTTCAGTGCCCACAGTCCTTGGGAAAGATGTTGGTATTTCCACACAGGGAAGCCGGGGCTTGGAGAGGCAAGAGTACCTTGCTCAAGGCGACACAGAAAATAAGTGACTGAGCCAGGGCTGAACCTAGGTCTGACTCTGAACTTGCTCTCTCAAATGCCTCCAGGGTTCCTGGGACCTGGGTAGCGACAGTGATGCTGAGGGGGAGGGGGGCGGCGGGAGGGCTGCTGTTTGGAGGAGGCAGGGCTGAAACCCACGGCAGGAAGAGGCTTTCTCGGAGAGACGCAGCACCGCAGAAATAGCAAGTAAAGAAATGGCCGCGAACCCAGTGGGCCGGGCCGCGCCCTGCCCCCAACGCGCCACATCAGCACGTATTGAGTGCCCACTGTGTGCGGCACCCGCCGGAGAGCGCGGGATGATGACCAAGGCTAACCTGGGCACCACCCCTGCCCCACTCCTCCCCCTCCGGTCAGGGGGGTGGGTCAGAAACGGGAAACAAACAAGGTAATTTAGATGTTGGCAGTTCAAGAACGAAATTAGGGTGAGGCGATAGTGACTGGGGGGGGGCAGCCTTTAGGTGGAGTGGGCAAGGGGGGCTTCTCGGAGGAGGCGACATTTGAGCTGAGACCAAGTGGAGACCTGGAGCGAGCGTTCTAGGTGGAGGGAGCTGCAGGAGCAAAGGACCACGGAGGCAGGGCCGGGCTGGTCAAGGCCACCGGTGTGAGGAGCAGGGGGAGTCGGGGGACAGTGCGGGGGGTGACGGGGCCCTGTGACCTGTGGGATCGGCGCTTGATTCCCCACCAGCGCCTGGAGTCCTCTCCCCGAGCCTGCTGCTACGCAGGTGTGTTCTCGGGGCCGCCGGGCTGGGACAGGGCCGCCAGCTTTTCAGACCCACCGTTTCTGGCCCAGCCCTCTGCAGCTGACCTGTAAAATTCCCACCTTGCCCGTGCCAGGCTGGTCCGGCTGGCCAGGCGGGCCCAGGGGGCCGGCCGTGCAGGCGTCGGGGGCGGGCAGGAGGGGGCTCCCTGGGGTGGGATGACAGGATCAGCCTAATTAGGCCTGGCACGGCTGAGCAGCTGGCGTGGGGCCCGGAGGGGTCCTCTGTGAGTAGCCAGGATGACGCCTCTCCAAGCTGGCCCTCGGACCGAAGGGGGACCGGAGGCACAGACCTCGGGTGTGACTCAAACCCTACCACTGATTGCTTGGGAACCAGGGCACCTGAGTCCTCTGCCACCTCCCCAAAGTGCAAATTCTGCTTCAAGTCCCCAACACCCTGAGCTTTTTGGGCACGAGTGGTGCCCTCTCTCAGGGCCTCGGTTTCCCCAGCTGGGAAGGGGGAGACTCACCTGCAGCCCCTTGTCTGATCCCTTCCAGAACAGCCGGAAGCACAGTTTCCCTTGGATTTGAAGGGAAGATCACTCCGCTCCTGGGTCCCTTTGCTGAGCGCCTCATTCCCCCCTCAGACTTCCTCTGTGGCTGTCACCTCCCCTGAACGTAACCTCCCCAAGATGCTTGTTGGACAGTAATGGTGTGGCTGTGGGTGTCAGGGCTCCTGGGCCGGTCCTTCAAGAAGGACAGACTCAGGGTAGAGAGTCCAGAGCGAGGAGCAAAGGGTCTACCTAGGATAGAAGGAGCAAGGGAAACTTCCTGGAAGAGGGGCATTGGGGGGCGTCTGGGGGGCTCAGTCAGTTAAGCAGCCGACTTTGACTCAGGTCATGATCTCACGGTTCGTGGGTTTGAGCCCTGCTTCGGGCTCTGGGCTGACAGCTCGGAGCCTGGACCCTGCTTTGGATTCTGTGTCTCCCTCTCTCTCTGCCCCTCCCCTGCCCACGCTCTGTCTCTCAAAAAAAAAAATGTTAAAAAAAATTTTTTAAAGGGGCCATTGGGGCTGGGGCTGTGAAGGGTGAGTAGGAGTTTTCTAAGTGGGAGAAGAAAGGGCGTTCCAGGGAGCAGGATGCGAAGACGTGGCTGGCTGGTTTAAGAGCCTCTCGCCTACCCCACCCCCCACCTACGCCCAGGTGTATCGGGCACCGTCTTGTCCTGTGCTTCAGCCTAGCACACCGTCGCTCGATGCTTGGGAAGCATATGGAACATGGAGGAAAGATCCCTCCGGCTAGCCCGGCCTGAGTTTTCTCAGCTGCAAACTGGGGAGAACCAGCCACCCGCGGGGCCTGCCCGATGCCTCCTTGGTGCTCACTAAGCAGAGGGAGGACTGCATCTTCCCCTCCCTCTCCCCGTGTGGCCCTCCCCTTGGAGGCCCAGACTCCCTGCCCCACCTCGGGAACCAGGATGAACGCGACTGCGGAAGAATCTATAGCCTCAGCGAAGAAGTCTGGGCCCAGCGATGCCAGATACAGAAAAGGCCCATCGCTCTGTCCTCTGTGTTTCCAGCCCTAACCTCCAGGAGTCCGTCCTTGAATGCCCCCGCCCAGTTCTCCCTCTGCCAACCTTTCAGAAGAGTCCTTTCCTCCCCCACTCACCCCCGACGCTCTGGATTCTCCGAAACCAGTAGAGCAGTTTTCTGCCTCCAGATCTTCTCCTGCTCCCTGGAATGCCCGTTCTTTTCCCACTTAGAAAACTCCTACTCATCCTTCACAGCCCCAGCCCCAATGCCCCTCTTCCAGGAAGGTACCCTGGATCCTCCTATCCTGAGGTAGACCCTTGGCTCCTCACTCTGGGCTCCACCCTGGGTCTGTGTCTGCCTTCCTTGAAGGACAAGGCCCAGGGGCCCTGACACCCAGAGCCAGCCACACCAGCACCATCCAACAAACATTTGTGGGAACAATCTCTTGATTGTGTCCTCGTGCCTGGCTGGAAACTCTTTCCTTCTCCTGCCCAGAGTCTTGAAAGCTATATCCTCTGCTTGTTTCCCAAAAACTGAGGCCTGAAAACGGAGGGGACAAGCACGCATGGCCGACTTGCAGCCAGTGTGCCTGCCCGCCGCCGAGGCCGATGTTTCGTTTTCTTCCCTCTGCCCCAGAATTAGCTCTTTGCAGCTTGTCACCGGGAGTGGTCTGTGAAGCCCGGGGTGGGGGCGGGGGCTTCAGAACCCTGAATTTCAGGAATCCTAGGACGAAGGGAATGGGGAGGGGTGTCCAGAAGGCCCTAAGGCAAGGGGCGGGGGGCGGGGGTGAACTGGTAAAGATGGGATTCTTCCCCTCACTGACATCCGCCTAGACCAGTCACGCCCCAGTGGGGCTTCCTCAGCCCGGGGCGCTTGAAGACAGACAAAGAGTGCCATGGAACGCAGAGGCGAGGATGTTGGGCACAGAGAGGGCAGGGCTGGCAGGCAGGAGTGAGGACAGTCAGGGGTCTGGCCTCCAGCAACCCCCGCCCCCTGGTCCCAGGACCCTGGCCCTGCTCCCCAGATCCAGCCTGGGGTCCCAGACTTGCAGGTAACCCAGCAATTGACACCATAATACATGCAGCCGTGTCTTAGGGAGAGGGCAGTGGCCCCGTCAGCCCCTGGAAGTGGCCGTGTCCTTCCTTCTCCAGTCCCACCCCAGATCTGCCCACCTGTCTGCATCCACTTCTGCCTCATGACCCCTAACCCACAGGCTAACCTGAGCAAGAGATGCCTTTTCCGAGAAGCCAGGAAGGCACAGCCCCCTCTCCTTCAAATCCAGTCTTTGCCCTTAAGGGACTACCCTCCCCCCAAAAGAAGGGTTTCGCGCCCTCTTGTGGCAGAACACGCGGCTCCAGGAGGCGAGAGAGCCGGGCCCTTACCGGAGGACACCGTGTCCCCGGAGGCGGCGGCGGCTGGAACGCACCACTGACAGATGTTTACTTCTGCGGGCAGCTGGGCCGCGACGGCAGCTTCCCGGCCGGGGTCCGCGGATCCGAACGCCCGCCCCCCACAGCCCCCTGTACCCCACAAGGCAGCGCGGGTGCCTGGGTCTCGCTCTCCTGGAGGCTGGGGAGGGGATTCCGGCTGCCCCCGCCTCAACCCCTGTTCAGACGCACGCTTGGGGGTCCACGGAGGCGGAGGCGCTCGCGTCCCGTCGGACAAGGACCCTGGCCAGATCCTGGCTCGGAGAGGCACCTAAGATCGCCCTGCCCACCTCTGGCCCCCCTGCCGTGCGCGGACCTGTCGCCCCCGTGGACCCCACGTTCGTACACATGCCAGTTTACGGCCGGAGGAGGGAAGCCACCGGTCTATCCCGAGTCCCTGTAAGTCCCCAAGCCTCCGTCCATGGGGCCGGTCCCCCCCTCCCAGCTCCGGTGCCTTGCGGGTCCCCCGCCTGCCCTTGCTTACCTGCTCGGGGTGCCTGACTACCCGTCAGTGGTGGCCGCGCCTGCCGCCCGCGCCGGCCCCAGCCCCTGCCCCTGCAGCCGCGACCGCCATCCGGGCCGCCTGGGCCCGCGGCGCCCGGGGGGGCCCGGGCCGGAGGGGGCGGCCGCGGAGGGGACGCGGCGCGGGCCGGCCCATGGGGCCCCCCCGGGCTCGATCAGCCGCGGGCTGCGGCCATCCCGGCCGGGCTGGGGCTGGGGCTGGGGGTGCCCTGGACGGCCGGCGGCTCCGAGAGCGCGGGGTGCGGGGGCGCACGGACGGCACGGGCGGCCTGGGCGCGCGGCGCTGGGCTCCGGGGCTGCGGCGCGAGGGGCCCGGGCGCTCGGAGCGGCTCCACCGCGCGCTCTCCCGCCGCCTCCGCCGCTCCCGCCGCGGACGGCTTGGCCGGCGCGGGGCCGGGGGCGGGGCCGGGGGCGGGGCCAGGGGCGGTGGCTCGGGTTTCCCGGGACAGGAGCCGCCCCCGCCTAAGGCGGGGAGGGGGGGTGCGGGAGAAGCGCAGGTGGCTGGGGTGCAGAGGTGAAGGTGATCTCCCCGGGCCGCGGAGACAGCGGCGGCGCCCCTTTGGGAAAGCCGGGGCCCCAGGACGTCCCCTCCACAAGCGCTCCCTTCTGGGCCAAGAGGCACAGCGCCCCCGACGCCAGTGCCCGCGGCTTTCGGCGCCCCACGCTCCGTTGAGGATCTGATTTTACTGCCCGGCTCCCAGGTCCTGCCTGGTTCCGTTCCGGAAGGCAGGGCCCCAAGAAGTACCCTCACCAAGGAAGCCCTTGAAGGGAACTCCCACAGTAGCTGCCCCCTAATTAGCTGTTTCCCACCCCGACTCCAGAGACCCGGACGTCGCATCTACCATAAATCTGGGGCCCCAAGAAGCGCCCCGCCCCCAGATTCCGCTCCAGGGAATGAAAAGTTACAGCGCTACCCCAGACGGCATGACAGCGGCCCACAATCTCTTCCCACCCCGTTGGTGACTGTGGGGTCCCCTTAGTCCTGCCCCAGGTCCTCTTTCCAGAAAGCTAAAGAAGCCCCCCACCACTAAAGCCATTCTAAGGAACTAAGACCTAAAGTGTTTCCCCGAAGACAGTAACTGATACCCTAAGACCGATGATGCCCGCTGCCCACAGAGCCCCTCCTCAGATGCCAGTTCTCCCCATTCTGACCTCAGAACCCTGCGGGGGATCCCTTTCCCACCCCTGGCTCTGGACGGCGCTTTCCTGGGAATCAGGCCCCCGCGCTGCCCCTCCCACCTGCGAGCCCAAACCCACCGCGCCCCCTCGTCGAAGGCTCCGCGTTCCTAAAGCGCCCCCTGGCGGCCCCAGCCGACTCAGGGGGTGGGCGAAGAGGAGGGTGGGCGGGGCTGGAGCCGCCGTAGCCCCGCCCCACCCCGGCCTAGTTACCGAAAAACACCCGCCCTTCCACCCCGCCCTCGGCCCCCGCATAGGGCTTTTTCCCGCGCGGTCCCGGCCGCCTCCTGCCTTCCTATGGCCGGGTTCTCTGGTTTCTCACTACTGCTGCCCGACTTCTTGGGGCCTCCTCACTCCGGCCCACGCCGCCTGCATTCCTCTGCTGCCAGCAGCCCTGGGGTTTGTATGGGAATTAGGCCTTCCTAGGACCCGCCACACACGCACGCGCGCACACACACACACGCGTGCACACACGCTCATCCCGCAAAAGGCTTGTACAAGTTGCACTGCTATGCAGCGTGTGCGGTGATGGGGGGACGCTCAGGCAGTCTCACCCCCTGTACTGGGGCTCATTGGGGGTGGGTTGTCTGGGCGTGGGCTCAGCGAGCAATATGCAGGGGTGTGAGCCTGTGGGTAGAGCTGGGGCATCAGAAGGAGGAGGTGTAAGAGGTGGTGGCATCGGGTCGGCCAGGTCCCGGTCCAGGATGGAAAAGACAGGTGTCTGCTCCCTGCGGCCTTGGGCCGAGACTGCTTGTGCGTGCCTCAGTTTCCCCGTCTGTGACACGGGGTATTAGTAGTAGTCCTAACAGGGTTGTAAGTAAGATCGAGTAAGTTGGGGTGCCTGGGTGGCTCAGTCGGTTAAGTTCCCGGCTTCGGCTCAGGTCATGATCTCACAGTTCCAGAGTTCGAGCCCCGAGTCGCGTTCTGTGCTGACAGCTAGCCCAGAGCCTGGAGCCTGTCTTCAAATTCTGTGTCTCCCTCTCTCTCTGACCCTCCCCTTTCACACTGTCTCTTCTGTCTCTCAAAAATAAATTTAAAAAACATTTAAAATTAAAAAAAAGACTGAGTAAGTGAATATGAGCAGCCATTCCTTGCTGACGCTGAGTGGCACCCAGGTGTCTCCCATTATTGGCGCCATCATGTGCTCATTCCATGAGACACACACCCTGGCCTGGAGAGGAAGGTGCGGCACCCATGGCCATTCACACACAGAACCTCCCAAATCTTTGACCGAGGCAGGGTCACACGCAGGGCCATCCTTGTCCTCACGCTCCTGGGACACCCTCATGAGAACAGCAGCACATCCCGACAGAGTGGCCACAGTCACCACGTCGAGGTCGAGGACCGGTGTGGACACACACGCAGGTGTCCTTACTTCTCCTCCAGCCGGACACACTTACACACGTGGTCACAAAACTCACACTACCCCCTCACACACACGCACACACACGCATTTCCCAGTGGACACACAGACACACTGTGTGATACTCACACAGCTCACACTTGGTCGATCGTTACACACTCCCCTGCCACCTGGCGCCAAAACCTACCCCACAGACTGACACCCACGCAGGCACGCCGTGTGACCCACTCACCCCCCCGCGGTGTGCACACACAGCCCTTGCTCGTACCTTCCACCCAATAACTCGAGACACACGTGCCACCCCGAGTGTGCCGTGCCCACCCCGCAGCCGCACAAGCGCAGGAGTCTCGGACACACTGCTGTGCGTGCACACATGCGCATGCGCATGCTAGGCCGGTCTGGGAGGCGCAGCCCCTCGGCACACATGCAGCTTAGCTGGGAGCCCCCCCACCTCCAGCCACCATTAAGCTGTCACCAGCTGCCCCTTGGCCACCTCCCGCTCCCCCCCCCCACTGCCTGCATGCCCCTCCCCGCCGTGGCCGGGGGCCTTGGGGGTGGGGGTGTGCAGACACATGGGGCGCAGGACACACACATGTGCCCGCCATGTGGACGCTTGTAAAATGGTTGCCATGGCAACAGCGACTTGAAAGGCTTGGTTCTTCCTCCAGGCTGGGCAGGGGCAGGGGCGCGGGCGAGGCCGCCGTGGGTGGGGCGAGGCGGGAGGCGGGACACCGGGTCGCAGGGCCACCTTCCACCACACTCAGAGACCGCATCACACTCAGGCCCCCAGAAAGCCCGCCCTGCCCGGGGCCCGCGCCGCGTGGCCCGGGCGACACAGGTGCATCATTTCCCCCCCGAAGCTTCACCCACGAGCGTGTCGCCTCACACAACCCTGCACCTCTGGCCGCTCTCTGTCGCCAACCCACACACTTTGTCACCCCCTGGACAGACGGTGACAGACACTCACTCCGTCACCCTGGCTGACTCACCCGGCAGCTGGGAACTGGGGCGCTGCGGGCACGCCCTCCCTCTGGCCCCCACCCCCCTCAAAGGAGCTGTCTGGGCCCGGCTGCCCGGGAGGCCAAGGGGATCCAAGGGCCGGTTCCATTTGCAGGAAACACGGGTATTTACAATGCTTTATTTTTAAACCTTCCTTCTCCCAGACTGTGGCTGCCGTGGGGCGGGGGTGGGTGGGATCGAGCCTTGAGCCTCCCCTGCATCTAGGGCGACCGGTGGGTTGCAGAGGACTGGGGTCTCCTCAGCGCACAGACTTGTGCAGAGAAACAGGCTCTGTGAGTAGCAGGGGGCACTTGCCCCCGTGGCTGCTAGGAGCCTGCTGACCCTAGGGTCAAGGCCAAGGCGGGAGAGGGACAGCACAGGTGCACCCAGAACCCAGGTTCTGCCACCTGCCTGGCCTCCATGGTGATTGCCCGGGAATTAGTTCCACTCACTCACTCACTGCCATCTCGGATGTCCCCCAGGTCGCACCAGGCAATGCCCCGCCCCCCACGCCGCTCTGTGCTCGCTTGTGGCCGCTGTGAAACCTGGGACCAGAGAGGTCAAGAGGCTGGCCCAAGGTCACACAGTAGAGAAAGGGCTCCAACATGGGGCTGGATTGTTCCAGAAAGTACAGCCCCTGCCCTGGCCACTCCACCCCGACCCCTCCTCGAGGGCTGGCCCCCTGCCCTCCCCGGGCAGCCGCTGCTCCCAAGGGGGTGGAGGCCCATGCAGAGATCCTGGGAGGCCGGCGGCTGCTGGCCAAGACACAGACTTGGCCGGTGGAGAAGTTTCCATCTCAGCACCAGGAGCTGGTCCAGGCTCTGTGGGCCCAGGGCTGCCCCTCAGGACCCCTAGAAACCAGCCTTGCAGCCTGGAGGCCTCTGTGCCTTCTGTCTGTCCAGGCGCCCCCTGCTGGAGCCTTCTGCATGGTACACTAGACATTCCGCCCAACCCCCCCCCCCCCCCCCCCCCCCCCCCCCCCCCCCCCCCCCCCCCCCCCCCCCCCCCCCCCCCCCCCCCCCCCCCCCCCCCCCCCCCCCCCGCCATGAACCAGTAACCCAGTGTGTGGGGCCTCTGTTTCCTCATCTGTGAAACTGTCCCCACATTTGCCCTGTGCCCTGCACCACCCTGAGCGGTGGGGAGTGTCGTTCTCCCACGGAAATGAGAGGGTTTGTCGGGGGCTCGCTGGGATGGTAGCCAAGAGGCCCCCCTAAACGAGGCTTCGGGGATCTGAATTTGACAGTCCTCCCCTAGCTGGACAATGCTGAGAGTGGAGAGGGGCCTCAGCCCCGACAGGGGACACGGCCCAGGGTCAGAGTCAGGGTCCGGAGGAGCTGGTGGCCACGGCCAGGATGGGGCCCTTGAGGCCTGTGGGCGGCAGGAAGGAGCTGGCAGGTTCCAGGCGGGGGAGGATGGGAAAAGCAGGCCTGGCAGCCGTTTGCAGCCACAGGCTACAGGTCAGGGGCCGCGTCCCGGGGGGGCCCCAGGTCAGCAAGGTGGGAAATCCATCAGGCCGGCCCGGGGGAGCCCAGGCAGGGGGGCAGGCAGCTGGGGGAGCGGCTGGGGCTCCCAGACGCACAAATGTGCACACGCTGTCACACGCACACACACACACACACCACACGCAGACACGCCCTCACAGACACACACCGACCCTGACCCACACTCAGGAACACAGCTGTATCCCAGACCGCCCCCCCCACCGCAGTCCCACACACTCGGCCCTCACAGCTGCAGATGAGCGTGCGCCATCACACGTGCACAAGCCATGAATGTGCGCTGTCTCACACACACACACACTCACACAGCAGCTCCGGCTGCCAAGGCTCACGGGTGCCCTGTGGCACCCCCCCCCAGCACCCTGGCTCTGCCACCCGCCCAGCCCTGCTGTCTCGCGTCCTTGGCTGGGCGGCCCTAATCCCTGTCTCGTGTCCTGAAGCCAGAAGATAAGGGGCAGCTGCAGCCCCAGATAAAAGAGGCGCAGCCACAAATCCGGGGCGGCCCCGGCGGAGGCGGGCACCGAGCCCGGGCCGCACCCGCCTGGCCGCTGCCCCTCCATCCGGCCTGGCCGAGAGCGGCGGGGACATGGAGGGGGAGAGGCACGGGGGGGGGGAGGGGGCAGGGAGATGGAGGAGAGGGACTCAGAGAGAGCGAGAGAGAGAGAGAGAGGGAGACATGGAGAAAGAAGCAGAGGGAGAGACACAGACGGAGACCCCTAGGCAGACAGGGAGAGAGAGAGAGAGAGAGAGTACGCCGCATACAAAGTGACCGGCCAGAGCGGCCCTGGGCCCTGCCTGGCCCTGCCTGCCTCAGCGGTCCCATCTGTACACTGTCCCCTGGGCCACCTGCTTCCTTCTTCCTCCTTCAAATGAGTCAAGATAGGGCGTTCAGGGGCACCTGGGTAGCTCAGTCGGCTGAGCCGACTCTTAATCTCAGCTCAGTTCGTGATCTCGTGGTTCGTGGGATCGAGCCCCGAATCAGGTGGCTCTGAGCTGACAGCACAGAGCCTGCTTGGGACTCTCTCTCTCTCAGCCTCTCTCTCTGCCCTGCCCCCACTCTTTGCCTCTCTCTCTCTCTTTCTCTTTCTCTCTCAAAGGAAATAATAAACTTAAAAAGAAAAAAGGGCATTCAGAGAATGACTCAGGGCTGACTCAGGTAGGAAGGACATCTTCTGGAATGTCCCCATACTCTCCGGGGTGACACCTGGAAAGTTCTCATCCCTGCCACAGCCTCAGTGAAGGCAGGGTCCCCTAGAGCACGTCCCTGCCCCTCTGTGCCTCAGTCTCCCAGCCATGATAAGACGCATTCATTCAGTGGTGCGTGGGTGGCTCAGTTGGTTGAAGGTCCGACTTTGGGTCGGATCATGATCTCACCATTCCGTGAGTTCAGGCCCCACATCGGGGTGGCTGCTGGCAGCGCGGGGCCAGTTTAGGGTCCTATGTCTCCCTCCCACTCTGCCCCTCTCCCACTTGCACTCTCTTTCTTAAAAATAAATGAGCAGTAAAGAAAAGATGCATTCACTTGGCAAGTGTTCACTGAGCACCTACTGTGTGCCAGGCCTGGTGCTGAGTGCTGGGGACACGGAGTGACTGAGGTGGACCCAACTCCCACCCCCTCTGGGCTCCTAGTACAGTGGGGCAGATGGTATGTGGCCAGGCAGCACCAGGATGATGAGGGCCGTGACTCCTGGGGGGCGCTCAGGTGTGCGGCAGAGGCTGAAGGGGGCAGCATTCCCAGGAGGGCGCAGTTGGAGAGGCTTCTGGAAGAGGAGGAGGAGGAGGACGGGGGAGGACTGAAGAACTAGAGGGTGAGTGGGATGAACAAGGTAACTGGGAGCAGGGAAGAGGAAACAGCATATGCAGAGGCTGAGAGGTAAGCCTGGCTCATGGGTGGTCTGGAGTGAACTTGGTGTTGAGTTGAGGGGTGATGAGGAATGAAGGAGGGGAAGGCAGCGGGGGCTGGGTCCTGTGGGAACTTGGGGGCTGTGGTACAGGGATGGGGCAGGAGGGAGACATGGAAGGACTGGGAGCAGGGAAGGCCATGGTCAGATTTGTGGCTGGGAGGCTAAGCTGTTGAGGGCAGGATGGAAGACTGATGCCCAGCAAGGGGATGGACTAGAGAGAGACTCCGGAGGGCCAGTGAGCAGGACACAGGAACCCACAGGCTGCGGGGGGAGCCCCAGGGGGTGACTCTGGCCCAGAATGGTGGAGCAGTCCCGGGTCAGCAACCTCTGGGACCCATGGATTCAGGTGGATTTGGGATAAATGCCTGTTCCTTTTACATAAGGTAAGAGAGTAGAATAAGTGAATTAATGCAAGAAAAGGGCTTAGACGAAGGAAGCGCTCAATAATTGTTTAGTTACTGGTAAACAATTAATACTATTCTGTTACAATAAGCAATTAATATTACCTCATTATTGTTCATGTTGTTATCAATGGCCAGTCCACAGTCCCTTCCCCTCCCCTTACAGGAAGCCTTCCGTGATTGCCTTACACAGAAGGAGCAGGTCATCATCGCAAGGCAGAGCCAGGGAGCCCTTGGAGGCCCAGAAGAGGGGAGGCTACGTTCAGGCAGCCCTCTGTGTGCCTCAGTTTCCCCACCTATCCAACTGTCTCCCTAGGGGCCGGGAGAGCCAGTAGGACGGTGCGGGGAGACTCCTGGTGGACCCTCATCGGACAAGAGCACGGGCATCTAGGGAGGGAGGCGTGAGCTCCGGCCCAGGCACAGCTGAGCAAGGACAGCCCTGGCTTCCAGTTTTGGATTCCAATTCCACCGTGTTATTCCCAGCCTGTCCTACAGAGGGCAGCCGAGGCCAGCGACGGGGGACAAACCGCTCCGCCCACACCTTGGCTCCCAGTCGAGCGCTCAGGGGCAGGGATTCGTCTGTTTCAGTCGCTGCTGTAGCTCTGGCATCTAGGACAGCACCTGGCACGCGGGCACTCAACTAGTTACCTGTTGAGTGAACGCCCCCGCGTAAAGGTGGTGGAATTTAAGTTTGTTTTAAAGCTCCAGCTTTAAAGTATTTTAAACACGCCTGTGGGCCGACTGCGGCCCGTCGGGGGCGGCTAGCGCGCGGCGGGAGAGTCCAGAAGCATCTCTCTGCCTCACAAGCGGCTCCGTGGTACCACCGACCGCGGAACCCGTGGCTCCGCCCGCGAGTCCCCGCCCCACAAAGCCCCGCCTCCGAGAGGCCCCGCCCCCGCGCCTCGACGCTCGTACAAAGGCGTCACTTGGAGCGCCCCAGCGCATGCGCATTTCTCCAGCACGACCGCGGAGACGCACTCGCGACCCGGAAGGCCTTCCCGCCACACTCCAAAGCGAGCGTGAGGGGGGTCGATGGCGGAGGGAGCGGCGGAGGCCCCAGCAGAGCGTGGTGGCGGCGGCGACTCGGGAGCCAGTGCGCCGGAACGGGGGGTGGCGCCCATCAAAGCTCAGTGAGTCGCCGGGGGTGAGCCTCACGAGGTCTCCCCGGCACCTGCAAGCGGTGTCTGCTGGGCGACGGGGCAGCGGCCCCGCCGGGACGCTCGGAGGCTCTTCAGTCTGGGCCCGTTCCACCGCCCGCGGGGACCGCGGCGCCTTCGGACACCGCACGCGTTCGGGACTGTCACGTGCGCCGAGGACCCCACGGTGCCTGCCGGGGCGGGCAGGGTTTGCGGCTGGGGCCGCAATGCGTGCTGGGGACTGTAGTCTCCGCGTACGGCGGGAATGGCACTGGGGCACCTCCAGCCAACCTCAGTCCTTGGCAGGGGCTTGTGTCTGAAGCGAGGGCCGTGGGGCACGCTGGGGAATGTGGCGGCTGTGGCCCCGTTGAAAGGCATGGAGGGACATGTAGTTTTCTCTGGCCGACAGTGGCCAGGGACGTTCATGTCTGTTTGTAGTTTGGCTCGACACTGGGCAGTGGGACCCAGGGACAAGATGGGTCCTGCCTGTGGTCTCGAGGTGCGCCCCGGGCCCACAGTTGGCGGGTTCTAAGTAGTACACTTCGCATGAGCAGAAGCACGTAATCACGGAGGCGCCTTGGTGGCTTTGTCGGTTGAGCGTCCGGCTTCGGCTCAGATCATAATCTCGCAGTTCGTGGGTTCAAGCCTCGCGTTGGGCTCTGTGCTGACAGCTAGCTCAGAGCGTGGAACCTGTCTTTAGGTTCTGTGTCTCCCTCTCTCTGACCCTCCCCTGCTCACGCCGTGTCTCTCTCTCTCTCTCTCTCTCTCTCTCTCTCTCTCTCTCTCTCAAAAATAAATAAAACATTTAAACAATTTTTTTAAAAAGCACATAGGCAGGGACAGGTGTTCTCAGCCCCTCTGCCATCGTGCATTGCATCTGAGCACAAGAATGGACTCCCTCGCAAGCCCTTTCTCCCACCACCTCTGCCGGCAGATACCGCACCACCAAGGAGCAGTTCCACGAGTTCCTGGAAGCCAAAGGGCAGGAGAAGCCCAGCCAGGAAACCGAGGCGGGAGACCCTGGTGGCAATGACCTGGTTGAACCGGAGTCCAAGCGGATCCGACTGGAAGATGGGCAGACGGGGGAGGCGGCTGAACCTGGGGAGCAGCCGCAGGTTCAGAAGAGAGCCCGGGGCCAGAACAAAGGCCGGCCCCACATGAAGCCCGCCCACTATGACAAGAATCGGCTCTGCCCCTCCCTGGTCCAGGTGAGTCGTTGTCGCTGGAAAGTCCTAGAGACCCGAAGTCTGCCCCGCTCCGCCCCCACTCCATCCTCAGGAAGTTATGACATGAGTGTCCTTATTATTCCCATCTTCCAGCTGGACAAACTGAGGCTTGATGATGGTGCCGAGGCACCCAAGGAGGGGATGCAATTGAGGTCCTCATCCAGGCGGCCAGGCTGTCCTGGCCCCTCCCCAGCCTCCCCCATAGCATCTTCACTTCCCGTGCAGGACTGGGCCGCAAAGTGTGTGTTTGGGGACCGCTGCCGCTTCCTGCATGACGTGGGCCGCTACCTGGAAACCAAGCCATCGGACCTGGGCCCCCGCTGTGTGCTCTTCGAGACCTTTGGCAGGTGTCCCTATGGTGTGACCTGCCGCTTCGCTGGGGCCCATCTGGGACCCGATGGCCAGAACTTGGTGCAGGAGGAGCGGGTCCAGGCCCCGCCCGTGCGCAACGGCCTGGACAAGGCCCTGCAGCAGCAGCTGCGAAAGCGCAAGGTGCGCTTCGATCGCGCGGAGCAGGCCCTCCGTCAGCTAAGCCGGGGCCGGATGCCAGCCCCCGCCCCCGCCCCCGCCGCCGAGCTCCCCAAGGGCTCGGAGGCCGAAAACGCCCCTGGACAGCACAGTGGTGACACTCAGGCCCTCCCGGGGCCAGACGCTGGTGGCCTTCCCAGCGGCTCGGTGTGGACCCGTGGGCCGCTGACGGATGAGGATGTAGTCAGGCTGCGGCCTTGCGAGAAGAGAAAGGTAGGCGTTTGGGGCTTCTGGTTGAGGGCACTGGTAGCGAGGGGCCAGAAACAGCTGGACAGAGAGTCAGTGCTGAGATGGAGGAAGGCAGAGAGGAAGGCTTCCTGGAGGAAGGGGCATCGGGGTGCAGTTTTGACAGTCGGGTGGAAGCTGTGCAGCAGAGGAGAACGCGGAGGATGGCCCTCATGGGGGCAGTTGTTGACTGGAGCAGAGGTCTCTGAGCAGAGGCCCGGAGGAGGAGGGCTGCTCGGTGGGGCGGGGCCTGTGCTGGACTGGGGGCGGGGCCTGGCAGGGCGGGCCTGGGGGCGGGCGAGGCCGGAGGGGCGAGCTTTGCTGTTTGCTCCCCTGCAGCTGGACATCAATGGCAAACTGTACCTGGCCCCCCTCACCACGGTAGGTCAGCCCGACGGTGCCGAGTGGTCGCCCCTGCCTGGCTGGTACTGGGGGCTGAGGTGGGGATTCCGGGGGTCGCCCCCCCTCACGCGTGCGCGTTACCCCCGCCGCCCCCAGTGCGGGAACCTGCCCTTCCGGCGGATCTGCAAGCGCTTCGGGGCTGACGTGACGTGTGGGGAGATGGCCGTGTGCACCAGCCTGCTGCAAGGCCAGACGTCTGAGTGGGCTCTGCTCAAACGCCACCAGTGCGAGGACATCTTTGGCGTCCAGGTTGGCGCTCCCCGAGGGGGCGGGGAGGGGCTCTTGGCTGCCTGATTTTAGAGCCGGGGTCGGGGTCGGGTCTCTGACTCGGTCACTCCCAGACCCCTCTTGCCTCAGCTGTGGGCCGGAGTGCTGACCTGATGCCCCTTTAATGGCCGAGGGCCTTGGCCTGGGGCCCCTTCGGGAAGACGAGGCCACCATCCGCGTCCCCGTAGCGGGCAGGGGCGGCCTGGACCAGCTGTTCACTCGCTCCCTCACTTGTCATAGCTCGAGGGCGCCTTCCCCGACTCCATGACCAAGTGTGCCGAGCTGCTCAGCCGCACCATCGACGTGGACTTCGTGGACATCAATGTCGGGTGCCCCATTGACCTCGTGTACAAGAAGGTAGGGGCCGCTGGGCCCCAGACTCCGCAGCATGGGTGGAGCGGGAGCCCGGGACCTGGCCTTGCCCCCTGCTGAGCGTCCGGGGGACCCGCGGGCGTCGCCGTGCCCCGGTTCTCCCGTTCGGACAGCGAAGACAGAGAAGGGCGTCGGGCGCGTCTCCTGCGCTCCTCCTCCAGCTGCCCGTTTCTCCCAGGGCGGGGGCTGTGCACTCATGAACCGCTCGGCCAAGTTCCAGCAGATCGTCCGCGGCATGAACCAGGTTCGCGCTTTGAAGGCCCCGCCTTGTCCCTGGCCCCGCCCTGGGTCCCCGCTGACCTTAGCCATCGCCATAGGTGCTGGACGTGCCCCTGACTGTGAAGATCCGCACGGGCGTCCAGGAGCGCGTGAACCTGGCCCACCGGCTGCTGCCCGAGCTTCGGGACTGGGGCGCGGCCCTGGTCACGGTGGGTCTCCGGGCGGGAAGGGCGTCGGGGCCCCAGGGAGTGCCCCGCAGCCCTTCCTAACGGCCTCTCTCTTCCTGTTCCTCCCTCCTGCTCTCTGGCTCTCCCTTCATCTCTGTCTCTGTCTGTCTCTGTCTCTCTGTCTCTCCCTCTCAGCCCTTCCCTCTTGATCTCTCTGGGTCTCTCTCTCTCTGTCTGAACTGCCGCCCCCCGGACCCTCTCCCCCTCCCCGTGCGCGGCTTCTCCTTCAGCTCCACGGCCGATCTCGGGAGCAGCGCTACACCAAGCTGGCCGACTGGCAGTACATCGAGCAGTGTGTGACGGCGGCCAGCCCCATGCCCCTGTTCGGTGGGTCCCCTGCCTCGTGGCTCCCGGACCTCCCGCCAGCCCTGCTCTCTCTCGGGCCACACGCCTGGACCCACGCCCCACCCAGGACCCTTCCCTGCCCCCACGGGTATTGCTGGGCTGGCAGGAACTCCCTTAGAGCGCCCTTAGAGACCCCAGCCTCTATCCCTCAGGAAACGGGGACATCCTGTCGTACGAAGATGCCAACCGCGCCATGCAGACCGGCGTCGCCGGGATCATGATCGCCCGGTGAGCGTGCTCTGCGTGGGGGCCACAGAACCAGCTGGAGGCTGGAAGGAGCTGGTGCTGCATGACGGCCGCGCCGCCGCAGCCTCCCTGCCTCACTCCGCCCTCTGCCCCCAGGCGGTGGCTCTGCCAGGACGCGGGGCAGAGAGATGGGGTCCTGCCTACTGGCCGGGGGGGGGGGGGGGGGGGGGGGGGGGGGGGGGGGGGGGGGGGGGGGGGGGGGGGGGGGGGGGGGGGGGGGGGGGGGGGGGGGCGGTCGTGGTCGTCGGTGCCCTTGTGGGTCAGAGCTCTGGGGCTTCGAAGGTCAGGGGAGCCTAGCTGGGAGGCAGGGACCGGCCCCGGCTGACCCCGGGCTGACGCCCGCCCGCCGCCCGCCCGCAGCGGCGCCCTGCTGAAGCCGTGGCTGTTCACGGAGATCAAGGAGCAGCGGCACTGGGACATCTCGTCGTCCGAGCGCCTGGCCGTCCTGCAGGACTTCACGCGCTACGGCCTGGAGCACTGGGGCTCGGACACGCAGGGCGTGGAGAAGACCCGCCGCTTCCTCCTCGAGTGGCTCTCCTTCCTGTGCAGGTGGCGCCGGGCCGTGCACGCGGTGGGAGGGGGCGCGTGCACGGCTGGGCCTGACTCCGCCCCCCGCCGTCCCCGCAGGTACGTGCCCGTGGGCCTGCTGGAGCGGCTCCCGCAGAGGATCAACGAGCGGCCGCCCTACTACCTGGGCCGCGACTACCTGGAGACGCTCATGGCCAGCCAGAAGGCGGCCGACTGGATCCGAATCAGGTGCCCGGGAGCCGGCGCGCTGCGGAGGGGGGGGTCTGGGGACGGGGGAGGGGTCAGCGGGCCCCACTCCTGACCCCGCCCTCCCCTCTCCGCCCTCCTCACAGTGAGATGCTACTCGGGCCCGTGCCACCCAACTTCGTCTTTCTGCCCAAGCACAAGGCCAACGCGTACAAGTAGTCGTGGGGGCGGGAGGGGGCATCTGAGGGCCCGGGGCTCTCCTGCTGCACAAGAAGACAATAAATTTTATTCTTTTAAAATCCGGGCCTTTCTGTCACCCCAAGGCTTCCCCGTCCTGCTCTGGTCAGCTGTGACTCCGCACTGAGCCATCCTTGTCCCCCTCGGTTCCCTCTCATGTCTCATCCACAAGAGTCCCCAGCCACCGTCCCAGTGGGCCCAGCCCGCTGCTGCCCTCACAAGGCGGGGGCCTTGGCCTGTGTGGGTGTGGGTCCAGGCGGGCTGCCTGGAGGAAGGGGGTCCGGAATAGTCCAGAGTGTTGGTGGAAGGCAGCAGATGGAGTCTGGGGCCTGCCCAGCCCTCCGGCAGGCCTGTCTCTGGCCGCCTTGGTCTCCCGGCCTGCTGTCTGCCCACCTCCCTCCCCCATACCCGGAATCCCGACCAGTGGGCGGGCCGCAGCCTGGAACCCGCCGCCCGGAGTAACCAGGCAAACAGAACTCTGTAGGACTCTGAACCTTTTCTCCGGGCGGGCCGCACGTTCTCCCCCCTGCTGCCCTCCCGGCCTGCCCGGGCTGTGCCCCCTGCCTCCCCATGCAGCACCCCGAGTCCTTCTACGCATCCACAGCCCCCCAGGAAGGCTTCAGCCCCCGGGGCCTCAATGACACCGAGGGGCCGGGCAGCCAGCCCGCCCCAGCCTGCACGGAGCCTCTTCCTGCTGTGGGTACGAGGCGGAGGGTGCTGGGTGTGGGGAGGGTGTGGGGGTGCCCGCCGGGGGGGGGGGCAGGGCTCAGGACCCCCCCCACCTGCCTGCTCTTGTCCCCAGGTTCCTCCAACCTGTATCAGCCCCTAACCCCGGAGAAAGAGGTGTTTCCAGCCCCTCCGGCAGGTACCTGTCCCCCCACAGCCCTTGACCAGCCCTCAGGGGAGGGTTGGAGCCGCTGGAGCCTGTCTTGCCCATGCCCTTGACCCTAAGAGGCCCCCAGAAGATAAGGTCTGTGTCTCTCGTCCCTCAGATAGGCCTTCAAGGGCGAAAAGCCTGTGCTCCCCATTCCCAGACAGGCCCCCCCAAATGATGCCCAGGGCCCCTGACTCCCAGATGGGTCCCCAAAGGTAGGAGCTGTGTCCCCATCCCTCAAATGGGCCTCAAAGGCGTGTCTCCTGTCCCCAGATGGGCCCTGCAGCCTTGGGCCATGTCTCACCCCCTCCGCCCCACACCCCTCCCCTCACGGGGGTCCCAGAGCTGCTCTCAGGGCCCCTCCCTGGCCTGGATTCCTTCCCCCACACCCCTCGTCACGGGGAGGGGGGAACCCAGAGCTGCACTCAGGGCCCCCTCCCCACACCCCTTCCCCCGCACCCCTCCCCTCCCTCCCCCTGCAGGTTTCCAGATGGCGCCCTGCGGGTGCTTCTTCGACCCCCGCATCTACCGAATCGAGTGGGTCACCACCGACTTTGGCCAGTCGACCCTCTACAAGCTGACGGCAGTGGGCAGTGGGGGGCCACCCGGGGATCCGGCAGGGGGCCCCGCCTCACCAGGCACCTACCTCCTAGAGCCCCAGCCCTACCTCAAGGCTCCAGTGCCCAACCCACCGCCCCCACCCTACCCGCATTACCCGTCGGGGCCCGGGGGCACCCAGTACCTCATCCCCTACTTCCCGCCTGAGGGGCTGGAGGCTCTGGGCTTTGTGGGGGATGGGGGGCCCCCCACCTTCATGGAGCCAGGGCCGCCCCCACCCGCCCCCAAGGAGAACAAGCTGCCCCCGGTGGTCCTCACGCCACCCGCCGAGGCCGCGCTGCCCCCCGGCGCCTACGGCCACCTCCAGGGCCGCCTCAGTCAGCTCCACGGGCCCAGCGAGCCCCTGGCCTTCCCCTCCATGGAGCCGCAGGGCAGCGGGGCCGCGCCGGCCCTGCTCCACCCGCCGGGCCCTGGGGAGCCCAAGGTGGTCGAGGCAGAGGCGGCCCCACTGGGGGGTGAGGCCGGGACCCCCGAGGCGGCCAGGGCCTTCGTGCTCCCTGAGAAGGTGCTTCTGGAAGACGCCATGAAACTCTTCGACTGCTTGCCGGGCACCACGGAGCCCGAGGGGTCCCCGCGCAAGGCCTCCGGGCCCGCCCTGCCGGACAGCGGGGGCGGCGGGGACGACTCGTCCAGTGACATCCGCTCGCTGCACCTGCCGGAAGAACTGCTGTCCTTTGACTACAGTGTGCCCGAGATCCTGGACGCCGTGTCCAACGTGGGCGAGTTCTTCAAGTTCAAGGTGCTCGATGAGGAGCCGGCGCCCCGCCCGGGGCCGCCCGCCGCCAGCACCGCGGCCCCTGCCTTGCGACCCGAGCCACCTGGCAGGAGGAAGGCTGGCACCTCGGCCACCAAGAAGGGGCGGCAGGGAGGCAGGGGCAAGCAGGCTGCGGGCCCGGCCAGCGCCACCCCCTCGGGGCCCAGGCAGGGCCTGGGAGCCGCCCCCCATTAAAATGGATTTGATTTCTCGGCTCACTGTCAACTTGGTGGCACTGGGGCCTGGGGACGGTGGGCTGAGGCAGGCGGTGGAGCACCGTCCCCTCCGCCCCGTCACGGGGCGCGCTGGGTCACCCGGGTAGGCCTAGCAGCCCCTTGGCACCTCCCCAGTGCTGGGCTTCCAGAGCTGAGCCGGGGAGCCTCAGCGGCCCCGGGGTTCCTGAATCCCTCCTCTCCAAGCCCCGGAAGTTGGGAGTCAGCCAGCAGGGACGGGGGCTTCTGGAAGGCGGGGAGACGCTGTCCATTTCTGTAAGGATCTGTGTCCCAAGTGGTGGAGAGCGGCTTGCAGGGGGGAATGCAGCCTGCCCCCCCACTCCTCCCCCTGCAGAGGATGAAGGGATCTTCCTGCCCCAGGGCCTGGGTTGTTGGGCTCTGCTGGGGCAGCCCCGGGGGCGGCTGGGTGTGGGCCCCGCTCCCGGAACCCTGACTCCGAAGCTCCGGAGAGACAGCTGCGGGGACCGTGCCGCGGGCCGTGTGGCCCCGTCTGTGCTTCCTCCGACGGCCCTGTTCTGCGCCTGGACAGAGAAGCCCGGAGCCCACTCCCCTCCGCCCAGCTTCCTTCTGAGTCCCCTCTCCCCGCAGCCCCGGTTGGAGTATCTTTGGGACTAAACTCCAGGGCGCTCGGCGAAGGGAAGGCCCTGGCAGATGACGGAAGAGAATGGGTTTGGTTTCCTTGAAGATTAATTCAGACGTTCCCTGGCAACCTGACGTGGAGGGTCCACGGGGCAGAGATGCCCACAGCGGGGCGGGGGCGGGGTACGCGTGTGAGTGGAGGTTTCCCCCGCCTGGATCGCGACTTTTGGACAACCGAAGACAACACAATATACGTTCTTAACCTTCGAAGAAGCAGGGAAGTCACGGAGCGCCCACGTTGTCACGATGGGGTGCCTGTCCCATGCCGCTCGGGGTGAGGTGGGGGGGCCCGCCACGGAATGGGTAAGAGGAGGACTGTACATTCCTGTGCACACTGTGCACACGCATGCCCGCGCACGCCTGTGTGCCTGCTCTCCATAGGTATCTACGCCTGCACGCCCGTGGGCTCACGTCCCAGGTAAACGCGCGCGATGGGTGTACACGTGCATTGCACGCACGGGGGGGTGTGTACGCGCACACACATGCCCAGCCGTGTGCACACGTGCGCAGCCACGGGAAACCTTCCAGCTTGTCTGAGCACACAGCAACACACTCGTACGTGTTTGTACACACGGCAGGGTCTGCGCCCCAAGGTCACTGTCCTCCACAGACTCCCCCGCTTGTCCTGGGCCTTGTCCTCTACGGGACACGTTGCTGCCTCTCCTGCTTTGCAGAAGCTTGCCCCCCCCCCAATGCCTGTGCCGCCTCGCGTCTCGCTCTGCCCGCCTCCTGTCCCAGCCGACTGGGGGGGGGGCCACGTGCCGAGGATCTCGGACGAGAGGATGCAGAGGGAGGCAGCGAAGGCGGCGTCGGGAAAACAAAACAGCCTGGGAACGCTTTATTTTAGGAGGACCCTGGGCTCCCCGGGGTGCGCTCAGCGCCGGCCCCGGAAGCGCCTGCACAGCTGCCGGCACCTCCAGCGCAGGCTCTTCCAGAACGCCTTGAGCCTGAGGCCCTTCTGCGTGTGCAGCAGCCTGGGGGTCATGTAGGCCAGCCACACGGACAGCAGGATGGCCGCGATGAGCGGGATGACGGTGACCGTCGTCGGGATGATGGACGGGGGCAGGGCCCCGTAGACGTAGACGCTGAAGGTGGTCTCCAAGTGACAGTAACTGCAAAGGGGCGGTCGAGGAGAGGCCAGGGGTTTCAATGTGTCACAGCCCACGGGTGGGACCGCTGGGCCCCGGGCGCTGAGCCGGACACTGCGTGCCACGTGGGTCTCCTTCAGCTGGGGTCTGTGTGCCGAGCGGAAGTGGGGGGTGGGATGCCGGGGCGCGGGCACCCAGCAGGCCAGGAGCGGGGGGGGGGGGGGCCCCCCGGGGGGGGGGACCCAGCGCCCGGGAGCACTCAGCGGGGTCTAGCCCCGCAAGTGCGGTGCGGAGAGAGGAGGAGCTGTGGGAGGAGCCTGCGTATCTGGGGAAGACAGATGATGGGGGGGACACTGTCCCATGGTCCCGTCCGGCGGCTGACGTCCATGCTCCAGACCGGCGCGCCTAGAAGTCTGGCGCACGTGAGGGGTGGGCGTGTGGAGGAGGGGCGCCCACACCTGTGGTGTAAATTCTCCCCCCACAGCGGATCCCAGGCTACCAGCGCAAAGGCGGTTCGCTTGCAAAACTCCGCGGTTCTGGGCGATTCCGGTCCCAGGGGCAGGGACGTGGCCGCTGGGCGTGGCTGCTGCCCCCGAGCCCAGCATGGGCTCTGAATCAGGACTTCTTTAACAAGTGAACAAATGTCTCTCAACTTAAAATACCGACCTCCCAGGGACAGGCTGGGCTGCAGGGAAAATTGGTATCTATCCAGGACCTGCCAAGGGGAGGGAGCAAGGAGGCCCCTCACAGGGGAGGGCCGGCCATCCCCCCAGAGGCCTCTGGCGCGGGGGACTCGCCCCTGCTCGCTTACCTGTAGTACGGATCCACGATAGAAAGGAAGAAGGTGTAGATCCCGTTCCTTTGCTCAAAAATAACCTTGTTTGCTGTTGGGCCTCCCAGGATCTGATACGGGACATCCGGCCATCTCAGAGGGGCGTCGTTGTTGGAGTCACGGCAGCTGATGTAGTTCTGGGAAGAAGGACAGGGGCGGGGGGGGGGGGGCTGGGCGAGCGCCCGCAGGGATGCCGCCCTGCGTGCCCGGCCCCGCCTGCAACACGGCTCCCGGGGGGAGTCCAGGGCCAAGTGCCTGGTGGGCAGGGGGTTTGTGGCCTTCATGGGGGGGGGATGCTGTGGCTGGCTGCTCAGCCTTTATCCTGCCCTCCGGCTTCTGGGCCTTTCCAAGCCACAGGGGCGGCAGGCTTCCCAGAATCCCGGACCGTCCTGAGTCTGGGTCTGGACGTGGCTCAGCGGCTGCCAATTACATGCACAATTGGTGCTGGGGGCTGAGGTGTGCCCCCCCCCCAGGCATATGCTGGAGTCCTAACCGTCTCCCCCCGCCCCCCGGCGGCTCAGAAGGTGACCTTATTCAGAGACGGCACATTTTTCAGGTGAATCCAGTTAAAAATGAGGTCCTCAGGGTGGGCCCTGATCCAGTATGGCGGCTGTCCTTGTAAAAAGGGGACATCTGGACACAGGCGTGCATGAGAACGTCAGTGTGAAGTGTGAAGACAGAGGCAGAAATCGGGGTGTTTGTCTGCAGGCCAAGGGGGGCCAGCAAACCAGAGCAGAGCCCGGAACAACCTTGCTCTCGGAGGAACAGCCTGGCCGGCACGTGGCCCCAGCCGCCTGGGAAGCTGCCCCGGAGCCGGGAAAGCACAAACCTCCGGTTCGTGGCGTTTTCGCTACGGCAGCCCCGGGCCAGCTGAGACTCCTGGGAAATCTGAAGGTAGAGAGGAGGCCTGGCCACCGAGCAGGGTCGTGGCGTCGGGATGTGGTCAGACGGTGGCAGGAGCTTTTCCGGCCCGTCTTCAGATCCCAGGATTTCACATAAAGGGGCAACGTCCCTGAACTCAGTCCAGGGGGCTGCCTGCCTGGGCTGCACACGGCGCTCTCGTGCACTGGTTGCTGGTGGGCCCAGGAGGGAGGGGGCTGGGCTCGTAGACAAAAGAAGAGCAAGAAAGTTTTAACGCAAGAAAGTCAAAATAATGGTGAGGCCGGCATTATAAAAAGAGAAGCTCTCCTTGCCTCCTCCCCTTCAGGGACACAGCCCGTCCCATCAGGAGGTGGGTCTGGGTGGGCCCTGCGATCGGCCTCTGAGCAGAACAGGTGGGGGGGCCTGGGCCTGGGCCTTCAGGGGTCTGGAAGCTTCCGCTCTCAGAGCCCCAGGTCCTGCTATAAGGGAGCCCAGGCTGCACAGCCCAGCGGCGGCCAACAGGAGCCCCACACGGAGCGGGGCCTTCCTGGACCCCCTCCCCGGCTGACCGGCCCCGGCAGGGACTGACACCACAGGCCTGAGTGCGGGACCCGGAGGAAAACCCCGATGGGCGGGGGGAGGTTTCTCCTGCAGCAGTCCCTGCCGGGCCGGGTCCCCCGCACTGTGCTCTCGGCACTTCTGGGGGGTTGGAAGTTCTCAGAATTTAAAAAAAAAAAACTCAGGGGCACCTGGGTGGCTCAGTCGGTTAAGCATCCGACTTCGGCTCAGGTCACCATCTCATGATCTGTGAGTTCTGAGCCCCGCGTCGGGCTGTGTGCTGACAGCTCAGAGCCCGGAGCCTGCTTCAGATTCTGTGTGTGTGTCTCCCTCTCTCTCTGTGACCCTCCCCTGCTCACGCTGTCTCTCTCTCTCTCTCTCAAAAATAAATAAAACATTAGAAAAACATTTTTATTAGTCAAAAATAAACATTTAAAAATTAAAAAAAAGACTCCTCTCAAGCTAAACAATAAAATAAGAAACACACACACACACACACAAATGTGGAAGCAGTGTCCACGAGGCGGATGGCCACCTGGACGTATGTTGCTGACTGCCACCCTCCCCAGGTCAAGGGATGGAGGGAGGACAGACACCTGATTTCCCCTGCACCCTGGCTCAAGCCGCCTCTCGGATCTCAGCTCCTGGCTGTAACACAGGCCCTCCGGCCGCCAGCAGCTCCCCGCGAGGTGACGTCCCGCGAGGCGCGCTGGCCCTGACCTGTCCCCCCCCCCCCCCCCCCCCCCCCCCCCCCCCCCCCCCCCCCCCCCCCCCCCCCCCCCCCCCCCCCCCCGGCTCCTCTCCTCTGCAGCACCTCCCGCCTCCCACGTGCAAACAGAGCTCTGCACTTCCTCCTGCGGTCCGCTCCGTCCCCCCATGTCAACAGCCCTGGCATTGCCCACCTAGTCAAGCTGGAGACCGGGGCAAAGCTTGACCCTCCCCCCTCCCGCCCTGTTAGGTGCTGAATGAGCCCCATCAGGGAAGGTGGAGGGTGGGGAGGGCTGCATGTGAGTGCGCTCGGAGCCGCCGAGCTGCACGCCGAAAAGGGTTAAGATGGCACATTTTATCTCATGTATATTTTACCACAATTGAAGAAAAAATGTTCTTCAAAATCCTTCAGGGGCATGGGCGGGGGGCGGGGGGGGGGCACCTGGCTGGCTGAGTCGGAAAAGCACGCCTGCAACCCTTGATCTCAGGGTCGTGTTTCAGCCTCACAGTGGAGATCGAGACTACTTAAAAAAAAACATCCTTCAGGAGTAAGAAGAAATTACAAAGCTGGACCGTATAAAGACCACATGAAAACCAAAAGGACCAGGGCAATCTGCTAAATGCACTCGTGCGCGCCACTTTGAAGGACGGCACTCATCAGAAGAATGCAACACCGCATGTGGGCACCGTCGGAAAATAATAAACACAAATGACAGGTGCGTGGCTTTCGCCTTTAAAGAAAACGATGGGAGAGGTGGCGTTTGCCCGGCACCGCGAACCCACGGAATGCTGGCGTTGTGCATTTCAAAACGGTTCGTATCGTTAGGTGAGTTTCACCTCGGATTGAAAAAAAAACCCACAAACAAGTAGAATCACTGTTCCCAACAAAACAAATGATCAGACTCCCAGAGGAGCGTGAGGACCCTTTGGAGACGCCCGGCGAAGGAACGAAGCGGACAAACAGGGAACCCGGGGTCTACCCCGGACCGGGCTTCGGGTGTGGGGAGCGGGCGCCACCTGGCGGCGGCGTTGCTGCGCGGCGGTCGCGCCCTCGCAGCCGGAGGCTGAGCGGTTACCGTGAAACCAGAAGGCTCACGAGAGGGCCGCGGGGTCGCTTCCTTGCACTGACATCAGGCCCTGCTTCTCCCTTGTGCGAGAACCCATGTGCACGACAGAAACGCTCCCGCGGCGGGAACGACCGTGAATGTAATCAGTCCCCGTGCTGATAGGCATTTGGATGGTTCTGGAAGCTTGCGTACTGTGAGCACGCCTTGGTGCCTTTGGCCAGCTCCCTGGAGAGCCTCCCGGAAGACTTGCTCACCTCACATTTCCCAGATGTCCTGGCGTGCATCCCCACCCCCAGCCGCCTTGCGGTGGACTGAAGGTCTGTGTCCCCCCCTTCAAGTCCCTGTGCTGAAACCTGCTCCCCCTGGTGGTGGTTTGGGGAGGTGGGGCGTCTGGGAGGGGATCCGGTCAGAGGGTGCAGCCCCCATAAATGGAGAGAGACACCAGAGGGCTCTGGGAGCCCCCGGGGAAAGGACAGTGGTCAGTGAGCCAGGAAGAGGCCCACCCCAGACACGAACCCGCAGGCGCCTTGAACTTGGACTCGCAGCCTCCAGACCCGTGAGCAACAAATGCCTGTTGTTACAAGCCATCCAGTAAATGTTTCGTGATAGCCGCCCCCGGTGGACTGACCCCCCCCCCCCGTGACCAGTCATCACCACCTGCAGGTGACCGACAGCACGCTGTAGGGACCCCTTTCGGAAGAAGACTAAACGCTACCTCTCGGTTCCAGGGGAAGGGCCTTTTGTGGCCTGCGCTGCCCATGACGGTGGTCCAGTTCTGCGGCTGGGCCTTGCAGCGGGCCGTGCGGGCAGTCAGCGTGTACGTGTACGTGAACAGCCCGTTCACCTCCAGCAGCACGAACTCCGCCTTTGACACCTCCTGGAACTTTCCTTCCCGCCACCTAGGACACACGCACAGGGCTTGGCTGCGGGGTGTCATGAGACCGTTCTGGGGACAGTGGGGGCGGCAAGCGAGGTGCCCTGGCCGCATCAGGCTGCCACTTGGCAGGGGGCCAGCGCGTGGACGCCAGCAGCAGGCGGGACCGGGCAGGGCCAGGAGGTGGGGGGCGCGGGGGCCATGTCCCCCGAGGTGGCCGCTAGAGGCCTCTGAGAAGCAGAGAAACTGACGGGATGTTCTCTGGCCAGAAACTACCACTTGTACAGAAGTGGATGAGGGGGCGCCTGGGGGGCTCAGTCACTTAAGTGTCCGATGTGGGCTTAGGTCATGGTCTCGCAGTTCATGGGCTCGAGCCCCGCGTCGGGCTCTGTGCTGTCGCCACGGAGCCCACTCTGGTCCTGTCTCTCTCTCTGCCTCTCCCCCGCTCACATGCTCTCTCTCTCTCTCAATATTAACGTTAAAATTTTTAAAAAATAAATAGATGAATAATTAACAAGCAAGTAAACCAACAAAGGAAAGTCTTCACACCTGTCCTGTGACATTTCCAAAGGAAGCCTGCCAACATTCTACAGGTGTATTAGGGCCATTAATTGGGGTAGTTCTAAACCATTATTTTTGAGCACGTCCTGTGATGGCCTGCCAGGTGTGAGCTCACACCCCCTCCTCTGACTGGACACCCCCCTTGATCTTTACACCCCATGTGGCCTGTGCCCCCCCCCCACCACCTGGCAGCTCTGAGTTTGGGGCCCCAGGCCCAGTCCTGTGTGGCCCAGCCTCACCTGGGCGTGGGCTTACGGCCCCGGGACGTTCTGATGAACCCGCCTGCCTACAGGTGTGAGCCCGGGCCTGCTGTCCTGAACTAGTGTGTAGTCAGACAGTCTGCAGGGCGCCGAGCGGAGCCCCTAGCCTGCGCTTGCTTAGTGCTTATTTAAATCACTTGCTGTACACAAAATGGAAAAGACACTTCCTAAGGCGCCCGGCCGCCCGCGGAGATCCCAGCAGCCACGGCGGCTCCAGCTGCCCAGCAGGCGGCACGTAAGCTCGGAACACTTCCCGCATCGCAGAAGGTTCCACCGAAGCACTTCCTTCACCCGGAGGCGGCGGCTCTGGCCCCACTGGCTCATCCACTCCCCACGACGGTGTGGCCGGCAGGCATGGTGGGGTGTGCAGGGGGGATGATGAAGCAAGAGGGGGCAGATGAATGCTATGGACTCAACCGTGTCCCCCCAGCTCTCCCGGTGACTGTGTTTGGAGGCGGGGCCTCCACCGAGGAAATTAAGGTTGAATGAGGGCCTAGGGTGGGCCCTGATCCCACGGGGAGGGGAGGAGACGCAGTGTCTTCCCTCCCTCCGCCGCGGGAGGGCGCAGGGAGGAGGCGGCCGTCTGCGAGCCAACCAGGGAGCCTCTCCGGGAGAAGCCAGCCCTGTCCACGCTCTGACCTTGGCCTTCCGGCCTCCAGAACTGGGAGAGAATCACTGTCTGTTGTTTGAGCCCCCAGTCGGCGGTACGTCGTGAGGGCCGCGGGGGCTGAGACCTTGCAGGCGGAGGACAGAACTCGGTCGGGGGAAGGGGAGGAGAGAGGGGCGGCGCGGCGCTGCGGGCACTTACAGTTCCACCACCGGCCTCCAGGGGGTGTTGTAGTAGACGAGGTGCGGGCAGCCCAGCTTCTCGTACCGGTAGTGAACCACCAGGTCCTCGCGGGACTTCTGTCCCTGGAAGTTGGGGTCATAGGCTTCCCTAGGCAGAGAGCGGAGGGCCTCTGGCTGGAGCTTGCTTCCCGGCGCCGCGAGCCTCCCCCGTCAGACTGTGGGCGTGCCAGAGCTGTGCAGCCGTGTCAACCGAGTCCTTAAAACCTCTCTGTCTCTCCTCTCTCTGTCTTTCCTGTCTCTGGCTCGCTATCTCTCCGAATGCATCCTGTCACTCTTCTCTTTCCCTGGAGGCCCCGTGTCCCGCCCCCGTCGATGCCCCCTCGAGCTCTGATTGCAGGCTTTTTGGCTAGGTTGAGCCTTGGCCGCCAGTGTGGACAGGAAGGTGACGGACTCCTGTATCCAAGGGGCCGTGGTGTATAAAACACACTCGTCCCCCATGCTGCGGGTCGGGAGCTCTCTGTTCCCTGGGTTCCAAGAAGGGCCAGGGCCACCTGTCCCACCTCGTGTCCGCTCGGTGGCCCCGGGGACCAGCTGCACAGCACAGAAGGTCGCCCTGGCCCTCACACCCTCCTGCCTTGGCGGACAGTGTTGGGCTAACTGCCAGCTCAGAGGGACAGGGCCCGGGCCCCAGGAGCTGGTGGCAGGCTGGCAAGATGGCAGAAAGGTGGCCTGGGAGGGGGGCAGACCTGAGCCAGGGGGCCCTGTCACATCGCACTGGCCCCCCTGCAGCCTCGGCACCTCCCCTCCCCGTCGTCTCCCTGCCCCGGATTCCCTCCTGTCGGGACATCAGTTTAAAACCGATATCCGAGTTGTGTTTGGGGCTGGGCGCGAGGGGGAACGTGAGGCTCACTTCTCGATGACGTAGGTGTAGTTGTCCTGAAGGCCCACGGCGTCCAGGACGCCCTTGGAGCAGGCCGAGATTTCGCTGCAAGCGAGAAAAAGCGGTGAGAAGCTTCCGGACCCCACGCAGCACCAACGCACTGTGAGTTCTCCCCTTGGACACGTATACCCGCCGCTGGTTTGATTTTGAGAACTTTCTTACTTCCGTCCTCCCCGCCGGGCCCAGAGTCTCCAAGGAGCCTGAACTCGGTGGGAGAACGGTATCAGAGGCCAGGACCCGGGCCCGGGCGTCCTGGCTCTCGAGACCGTCATTTCCTGGGTTTTCTCTGTAGTGTGACCCCCGTGCCTGCCTCTTTATGCAGTCAGGTTTATTTTTGCCTGGTTTTGGATTTTAAGAACTAGAATCATGCTCAGCGTGCTGTTTTGTGTCTTCTGTCCCACGTCCCTGGCACACGGCCCCATAACCCATTGCGTCAGGCCACTGCACCTGTGTATTTCGTGTCAGTGGATTCGAGCTGGCTTGCTTTCAGCTTGGAGCCATTAGGAAAAATGCAGCTGAGAACATTCTGCAACCCTTGCCAGTGTAGACGTGCGTGATTGGAATTATTGGGTCAAAAGATGTGCTCTCTAAAGCAGCTGGAAAATGTACGTACCCGCTGGCAAAGTCTCTGCTTTCGGGCTCCCTGTCCTGGCCAGTACCTGCTACTGGCCAGGCTCTGGAAATGTCTGGAAGTGCTGGTGGATGGCGGCGATGGTCTCCCATAAAGTTTTCATTTTCTTTCCCCCAGGAAGTGAGTCTGCGTTTTCAGCACCTTTAAATATGCTTACTAGCCATTTGGGTTCCTTTCTTGTTTCCTTATTGGAAGTGCCTGTTCAAGACTTTTGCCCATTTCAAAAAATTAGTTTGTTTGTTTTTTAAATTATTCATTGGTAGGAATTCTTTATAAAGTCTCCATAGCGTGCGTGACGCTTGATCTCGGGGTTATGCGTTCGAGACCAGTGGTGGGTGTAGAGATTACTTAAAAAAATAAAATAGGGGCGTTCAGGTGGCTCGGTCGGTTGCGTGTCGGAGTTTGGCTCAGGTCATGATCTCGCTGTCCATGAGTTCAAGCCCCACATCGGGCTCCGTGCTGACAGAGAGGCTGTGGATTCTGCTTTGGATTCTGTGTCTCCCTCCCTCTCTGCCCCTCCCCTACTCATTCTCTGTGTCTGTCTCTCAAAAATGAATAAATGTTGGGGCGCCCAGGTGGCTCAGTGGGTGAAGCATCCAACTTCAGCTTGGGTCACGATCTCATGGTTCATGGGTTCGAGCCCCATGTCGGGCTCTGTGCTGACCGCTCAGAGCCTGGAGCTGCTTCGGATTCTGTGTCTCCCTCTCTTTCTGCCCCTCCCCCACTCTCAGTCTACCTCTCTCTCAATAATGATAAATGTTAAAAAAAATAAAATAAAGATTAGAAAATTTTAAAAAGACTTTAAAAATGAATAAATGTTAACATTTTTTAAATGAATCAAATACTTTTAGGTTTTTTTAAATAAAATATCTTTTAATATTTATTTATTTAGAGAGAGAGCACGAGCGGAAGAGGGGGAGAGAGAGAAAGAGCAGAGAGAGAATCTCAAGCAGGCTGTGCACAGCCCAACGTGGGGCTCGAACTCACCACCTGTGAGATCATGACTGGAGCTGAAATCAGGAGTCAGACGCTTAACCCACGGAGCCACCTAGGTGCCCCTGCCCCCCACAGATAGAATCTTAAATAAAGTGTCGCTACAAGTCCTTTGCTGGTTACGTGTGTGGCAAATATTTTCCCCACTCTCTTTATGCCAAAAGCTATTTGTATATTGTTTACAAAAATGTCCCCTGCACCTTATGTCCTTGTATATAAAATATATAATTGGTTGATTCACCCGAATGTTTCCATGTGGGGGAAGTGTGGTAACATCGTCACCCGTGTGTATTACCGCCTTGAGCAGGGGAGGACCGGCCCGGCCCCGACCAGCTCCTGAGAGCCGGAAGGTGTGGGCCAGCGGCTCCTTGACGGTGGGGCTCGAAATCCACAGGGAGCGTCCGCACCGCGAGCGTGAGGTCTCGGGGCGCCCCCTGCCGCCCAGAGCTGGCTGTTACCCATTCACCAGCACGCCGCCGCCTGCAGGGGGCAAGTCGGGGGATTTGGAGGACCTTCTAATTTCTTTCTTTTTTTCCTCCTTGGATTGTCGTGGCTGCATTCCCTGGGGGTAGCTATGGATACTGGAGGCAAAGTTCCCCCCGAATGTCGGCAGCCAATTAAAACCAAAAACCGTAAGCGATTTTAATCAAGGTGAGGAATTCAGGGACTCGTAAAGAGAACGATAAAAAAAGAAAGAAAAAAAAGAACAAACACATGATTCGGAAAGAGGGCAAAGTGTAAATATCAAGGGGAGACCACTGTGCCAGAAATTCAAACTCAACCTGTCAGAATTCATTATTTAACTATTTCTTTTTTTTTAATGTTTTTAACATTCATTAAAAAATTTTTTTAATGTTTAATTTTGAGAGAGAGAGAGACAGAGCAGGAGTGGGGGAGGAGCAGAGAGCGAGGGAGACACAGAATCTGAAGCAGCTCCAGGCTCCGAGCTGTCAGCACAGAGCCCGACACAGGGCTCGAACCCACAAACCCTGAGATCATGACCTGAGCCGAAGTGGGATGCTCAACTGACTGAGCCCCCAGGTGCCCTCTTTTTTTTAACTATTTCTTATGGAAATGTTAAATAAACACAAAAGTACACAAGAAAATGTCCCCCGACTTCAACGGTTGTGAAACACCTGTGGCCGAGCTTGTCCCGCCCCCAGTCCCCACCCCGATATCGACACACTTACTTCTGAATGACGATCTTCTTCTCCCGGTCACAACCCACCGAAATGAGCGCCGTCTGCGGGGGAGAGAGGCGGGGACGCTGACGGGGGCGGCGAGGGCCGCCGATGGCCCAGCGGTGGTGACAACTCGCGTGGCGACACTCACACCAGGAGAGATGGGAAGTGGGGCGCCCGGGTCCTGACACGGTGACCCCGGCTGCTGGGACTCCACGGAGCTCAAGCCCTAGGAGCCGGCCGGGGCGTGGGGTGCACTCAGTCCCCCATCACTAGCTTACATCTCGGCTCCAAACAAAGGCAGGACAACACTTGGCATATAGAAGGCAAAGGGGTGGATGAATGAATGAATGAATGGATGAATGAAGGGGCTTCAAGAAACAAACAGAAAGGAGAAAGAGAGAAAGAGCCCTTTGGGCTTAGCCTGACCGCTTTAGGGGCCTGCTTCTCAAATTGGGGCGTGGCGGCAGCCTCACGGAGCTGACAGGGAATCTAAAAGGCACAAGACCGACTTCTGGTGTTTGAAAAAGAGCTTTATGTATAGAATTGTCGTAAAGGGGCGCCAGGTGGCTCGGGTGAGCGTCTAACTCATTTTCAGCTCAGGTCATGATCTCATGGTTTGCGAGATCGAGCCCCACGTCAGGCTCCGTGCTGACGGCGCAGAGCCTGCTTGAGATTCTCTCGCTCCCTCTCTCTCTCTGCCCCTCCCCTGCTTGCTTTCTCTCTCTCAAAGTGAATAAACTTTAAAAAAATCAATAAACTTAAAAAAATTGTGGTAAAATACACATAACATGAAATGTACCATCCTAACCATTTAAAACCTTTTTTTATGTTCTTTTTATTTATTTTGAGAGACAGAGAGAGATTGTGCAAGCAGGGGAGGGGCAGAGAGAGAGGCAGACACAGAATCTGAAGCAGCTCCAGGCTCTGAGCTGTGAGCACAGAGCCCGACGCGGCGCTCGAACCCACGAACCGTGAGATCATGACCTGAGCCGAAGTCGGATGCTTAACCGACTGAGCCCCCCAGGTTCCCCCATCTTAACCATTTTGAGTGCACAGCTCAGCACCATCACACACACTCCCAGTGCTGTGCAGCCACCCCCACCATGTGTCTCTAGAACCTTCCATCTCCCTGAACTGAGACTCTGTCCCCACGAAACCCTGACTCTGCACCCCCTGCCCCGCCCCTGGCACCGACCGCCTACTCTCTGTCTCGGTGGACGGGACTCCTCTGGGACCTTCTGGAAGTGGAATCACACAGTGTTTGGACTTGTGTGACTGACTTCTTGCACTGAGCATGACGCCGTCCAGACTCACCCACGTTGTGGTGGGTGTGAGAAGGGCCTTCCCTTTTGCGGGCTGGCGGATGGTCCAGTGCTGTGGACGGACCGCACCGTGTTTACCGAGTCCATCGGTGGACATCTGGATTGTTTCCACTGTTTGGCTGTTACTGGGAATATCTATGTGCACATATCTGTGTGGACGTGTGCTGTTTTCGGTTCCCTTGGGAGCACCGAGTGCTGTCACCAGAGTTGGCCAGGGGTGTTCTGGGGATGACCAACAAGGGATGAGACGAGACACCTGCTCCTAGGCTGGTGAGTCTTGAGGGGTAGACCTAGGGGGTACTGTTGTGTGTGGGGGGACCCTGGCACCTCCATTTTCAAATCCTGAGCACGGGCTCGGCGGCCCCTCCAGGAAAAGCCAGCAGAGACGCACCGCTCTCCTAACACTAACAGCACGGAATACGGGACGGGGCAAACGTGGGACGTACCAGCGGCTTGAGGTCCACACAGGAAACTTCCTTGTTGGCTATGTCCAGCGTGATGGTAGATGCTGTGGGTCTCTTTATGCTGCAAGGCAACAGGAGCGTCATTGCACACCAGTGTCACAGCCGGGGTCAGGGTTAAAAATAATCACTGACCCATCAACTTACTTATCCATCCCTCCCTCCATCCATCCACCCATCATCCATCTATCATCCATCCATCCATTCCTCCATTTGTTCATGCGTCCGTCCATCTGTTCATCCATCCATCCATCCATTTGTTCTAGAACACTGACTGAGAACCTCTGCTCACACATGGTGGCCCCACCCTCTCTTGAGTTTCTACCTCTCCTTGAGTCAGTTTTGTTCATTTACATCTAATAACTTATTGAAAACAACATCTGACATCCAATTTTATTATCACCTGGCTATGTATAGTGTTTCTTATTCTGTTTTTCACTGAAGTATAATCGAAATGCAATATCATATCGGGGCGCCTCGGTGGCTCAGTCGGTTAAGCCTCCGACTTCGGCTCAGGTCATCATCTCGTGGTTCCAGTTCGAGCCCCGAGTCAGGCTCTGTGCTGCCAGCTCAGAGCGTGGAGTCTGCTCCAAATTCTGTGTCTCCACCTCTCTCTCTCCCTCCCCTGCTCATCTCTGTCTTTCTCCCCAAAAAATAAAAACATTAAAAAAATTTTTTAAAAAGGAAATACAATATCATATTAGTTTCAGGTGTACAATATAGTTATTTAATTAGTTTCAGGTGTACAATATAGTTATTTAATGTTTGCATACACTGCAAAACGATCACCCCAGTAAGCCTAGTTACCGTCTGTCACCATACAGACTTAACACAGTATCATCGACCGTACCCCCAGCCAGCCCGATACATCCCGCGACTTATTTATTTTATAACTGGTAGTCTGCACCTCCTGATGCCCTTCACCTTGGTGCCCTCTCGGGCAGCCATCAGCTTTTTCTCTGCATCCTTGAGTCTGGTTTTGTTTTGTTTGTTCATTTGTTTTGTTTTTTAGATCCCACATGTAAGTGAGATCACAGGATTTTTCTTTCCCTGATGGACGTATTTCACTTAGCATCGCGCCCTCCAGGTCCATCCATGTCTCCCGGGGGCAAGGTTTCATTCCTTTTAAGGCGGAGTCATATTTCATTGAACATATATATATATATTTATCATCCTCCTTACCCATTCCCCAGAGATGGATGCGTACATGGCTTTCATAATTTGCCTATTGTAAATGATGCCACAACACAGGGGTGCAGGCACGTTTTCAAATTAGCGTTTTTGTTTTCTTCAGATACTCAGAAGCGGAACTGGTGGGTTGCGCAGTAGGTCTACGTTTACTTTTTGGAGGAGCCTCCGTACCGTTCTCCGGAGCGGCTGCACCAGTTTGCATCCCGGCCAACAGTGCGAGAAGGTTCCCCTTTCTCCGCGTCCCCGCCAGCCCTTGGCGTTTCTTGGGCTGCCGACTGTGGCGACGGGTGTGAGGTGGCGTCTCCCTGTGGTTTTGGTCCGCACCTCCCCGCTGCTGAGCGACGCGGGGCATCTCTGGCCGGGTCTGTTGGGCGTCTGGAGGGCTCCTCCGGCCACCTGCCCGGGTTTGCATCGGGTTGTCATCGCTGCTGAGTTCTGGGTGTTCCTTACAGGTGTTGGATTTCAGCATCTTCTCCCAGTCACTGGGCTGCCTTTCCATTTTGCGGACGGCTTCCTTCGCTGTGCAGGGGTTCTGAGTTCGATGAAGCCCCTTCCCCTCATTCTTTCAGAAGTGTGCACACCTGTCATTTTCTCTCAGTTCTCTCCTCCTTCGCCAGGATTGCGGGTCTCCCCTCCTGCACTGGTCTTCCAAAGAACCGGCTTTCTGTGTCCTTTTGACTTAATCCTGTCTTTTTGCCCTCAGGTTAGTACATTTCAGATTGGATCATCTTTAATTCCCTTCTTCTTGTGGTTCCCGGTTTTTTAAGTTAAATATTCACATCATGCATCTTTAGTCTGTTCTTCCTTCTAAAATAAAAACGCTCAGGGTACAGATTTTCCTCTGAGTATATTTCAGCTGTGTTCCATGGGCTCTGAGATCCGAAGGTTACTTAGAAAAGTGTCTCTTAATTTCGAAGAAAAGGGACTTTTTGTCATTGGTTTTGTTTTTCTGGCCATTCAGTTCTGGTTTTGTTGGATCACGGTCTGAGCACATGGACTGGAAATCGCTACTGGGAGATCTGATTGATTTTTTTTAATTGCCAAGTGCATAAAAAATTGATTTGAATTTTTCTTCTAATGTTTATTTATTTCTGAGAGAGAGAGGGAGACACAGAATCTGAAGCAGGTTCTGGACTCCGAGATTCAGCACAGAGCCCGACGCAGGGCTCGAACCCACAAACCGTGAGATTGAGACCTGAGCCGAAGCCGGATGCTTAACCCACTGAGCCCCCCAGGTGCCCCCAAGAATACTTTAGTTCTAATGTCTTAGCAAATTTCAGTTATACGGTACGGTGACACAGAATTCCGTATCTACAATTAAAGCATGTTGAAATATATATTCTAGGGACCCCCTGTGAGTGGCTCAGGCGGGACGTGTCCTTCTGTGTCCTGTCACTGGGCGCGGTGTCCTCTGGGTCCGTCCACGTGGCGGCAGGTGGCAGGCTGCCCCTCCTTCCTGAGGCCGGGTCACATCCGGGCGTCTGGATGGACCACGCCGTGTCCGTCCGCGCGGCCGTCTGTGAACACGGGGCTTGCGTCCACGCTTTGGTGATTGTGGATCTTGCTGCCGTAAACACGGCTGTGCACCTATCTGTTTGAGTCCCTGCGCTCTGTCCTTGCGGGTGTAGACCCCGAAGCGGGGCTGCCGGATTGCGTGGTAATTCTGTTTAATTTTTTGAGGAACCTCCATTTAGAAAGCGTTGTCAATTATTCTGGCCTTACTGTCCTCAGAGGGAGGGGTCTGGACCTCAGCCCCCGCGTCCCCAGATCGTTCAGGGAACCCCATGCCCTGGGGCCGCCCACCCCCGTCCAGGCCACCGTGTACCTGGAGGTGAAGTTGGGGTTGGCCCTGCCCCCGTGGTGCTGCTGCTTCAGGGAAATGTTCTGTGGAGCCGAGAACAAATGTTCTGTGGAACCAGGAACGGTGGGCCAGCTGGGGGCGCTCGTGGTCGGGGCTGGGTGTTGGGGGGACGGAGGTGGGGCCAGACATTGGGGGAAGGAGCCTGGAAACGTCCAGCTGCCTCCTGATTCTAATTCTAGCACTGGTGAGAAGCTTCTAGAAGTTCATGGAAGTGGCCAACCCCAAGCCCCTTCATTTCCTGGCTGCCTCTGTCTGGGGGACTCGGAGTGAGGGTGACTTTGTTTCCCCTCTTCTCTAGGAAGTGGCCGGGACGGCTCCAGAAACCCCGTGGTGGCTGACTGATGTGGGGAATCCGCCCGCCCCCACCCTGGGCTGCTGGGGTCAAGTGCAAACCCCATGGTGTGACCATGTAGCCTGGCTTAGCCCTGGGGAGCGTCCCTCCGTCCTATTTCACCTCCATCCTCCTGCCCCAGTTTACCCAGCTCCCCGGATTTCCCTGGGGCTCCATTAGGCTCTCTGGTGAGTCCTTGTGCTTGTCCCTAGGCCGCCTGCCTGCAGGGAGCGGGGGGGGGGGGGGGGGGGGGGGGGGGGGGGGGGAGCAGGGCTGCGTCCTCTCCAGATGCTTTAGCGCCTCATCCAGCGGTGGGCAAGGAAGGAAAGGAGGAAGGAAGTTCAGGCCGAGGGGCGCCTCCAGGCCGCCGGACCCGCTGGGCCCCATCAAGGCTGTGCCCTTGCCCGCCCTGACCAGGGGCCGGGGCAGGGGTGCGGCTCACCAGCCTGTGCTTGGTGTTCCCGTCGTAGGTGTAGCCGTCCTCAGAGATGGTCACCTGCAGCCCTAGGGAGTAGGGGTTGCTTACCATTGCCTGGGGGGCGGGGGGAGGAGACGCCCATGATTTACTGGGGCCGGGAGCCACAAAGGGGTGCCGCTGGGGTCTCACCCCCAGGAGACCCCTGTGCCCCTTCACACAAACCCGAGCCTGCTCTGCAAAGGCAGCCGTCCGTCCCCCCCCCGCCCATCTACCCCCAGCTGGGGCCTCCAAGCCCCACGCTGCAGACGGCTTAGAGCTGCGGGACCCAGACCCGTCCCTGCCGGTGGGTCCCGCGCCCCCCCCGGAGGACCCCGAGGTAAGAGCCTGGCCTCCCCTGGCTGGACGTGCCCCCCCTGGCCTTCCAGTAATCCGCCTCACCCCCACCCCGTTTTCGCTCGCTTGCTTGTACCCGAGAGTCCCGGCTTGGCCACCTGGGTTTCAGGTCTGGGGACAGCCAGGGTCCCGCCAGCACCTCCCTCCCGCGCTGTGAGGGGAGGCCGGAGTCGGGGCTGGGCCGAGCGGAGGAGGAACCTGGGGAAGCGGTGGGGGGGTGGGGGGGCCCAGACGCAGGATGAACGGGACACAGAGGCCGCGGGAAAGGAGGCCAGCCGGGTGGAGGCTGTTTCTACAGAGTGAGGTCTCTCTCCAGGGTAGGTGGGGGGGTCGCAGGGCCTGTGATGCTGGGGGCCCCCACGTCGGGAGGTGGCCTTACCAGCGGGAGGGGCGACGTGCCCGGCCGCGGGATCATGAGCGCCGTCAGCTCCAGGTTGCTGTTCATGTCGATGGTGTACATCCTGTTGTCAAACTCCCCCTGCAGAAGCTCCACCTGGGCAGAAACGCCACGCACGTCACTCCGTGAATCAGATCCGCAGAAAGGGCCGGCAGGCAGGTGGGAGGCCGGCCGTCTCCCCTGGGGATGGAACCTTCCGGTCTTTCCCACACGACACTGTCTTCCCTGCTGGGTCCTGCGGCCCCCACGTTGCAGGCCCTCCTCTTTCCAGAAGTGCCCCCCACCCCATGCCGGACTTCTGCCATAACTGTTTCTTGGCCAGGTGCACCCCCCCAGGTGACAGAACGTGGTCCTGCCGTCGGTCAGACATTGTCCTCAGTCCCTTTCACAGGCTCCCCCTCTTCCCTTCCTCTTCATTTCTCTTCACCTCTGGAGCCCCCAGGCCGCTGGAGCCCTGGCTTCCCACAGTCTGGGTTTTCCTGGCGCAGGTGGGCGTGGGCGGAGGGGTCTCTCGGGTTTGGGTTGTTACACTTTCGCTCATTACTTGACACTGGGTGATTTCTCTTCGCTGCCCGACTGTCCCGGCTCTCATCTGGGCGATTTTGGGGGTTTTGTCTTTGATTTTAAGTTTTGTTTTTAAACCCCAGCATGGGGCTCAAACTCACGACCTGGAGAGTCCCATGCTTTTCCGACTGAACCAGGAACCCCATGGCCCGTGGGTTTTTGTTATGCTGTGTAGTTGCCCTTTGGGGTGAGGTTTTGGGGGGGGGGTTGGGAAAACTGCTTGCTAATGGCACAGCCTTTTCCTCGGAAGAGTTCAGGGGCCGCGTTTCCCCGAAGGCCTTGCTAGCACTCCCTCTCTCGTTTTCTCTCCACGTGTGTCCAGACACGTGATTTCAAGGGCTCACGAGAACATCCCCAGGGCCGGGGATATTTTACTGTGGCAAGTAAGGAGAGGAAGAAAAAACCCCCACTCGCATCTATTAGCATCACCATTTCACAAGAGGATTTTCTCATAAGTCCATACACTCGGTGTAAGGCACAGCTGCCTTTTTTTCTTTCCCAGATCGCTAAATGCCATGGATCCAAAGGCCATTTGGAAATGGACACCCTAGGGACACCTGGGGGACTCGGTCGGTGAAGCGTCCAACTTGTGCTCAGGTCATGATCTTGTGGTTCGTGGGTTCGAGCCCCGCATCGGGCTCTGTGCTGACCGCTTGGAGCCTGGAGCCTGCTTCGGATTCTGTGTCTCCCTCTCTCTCTGCCCCTTCCCCTGCTCATGCTCTCTCTCTCTCTCTCTCTCAAAAATAAACATTAAAAAATTTATTTAAGAAAAAGAAAATCAGGAGAGAAGAGCTGAATGGCGTTCTCCGGCACTTCTGGCCGTGTGATCGCCAGGGTCCGGGGAGGTGGATTCTAGGAGGGCCTGGAGCCTTCTGTCCGGGGCCGGTCCCTCTGCCCGAGGGTGTCCTCGCTGTGCTTTGGCACATCCCTGGGCCGGTGGCCTGGGGCACTGTGCTCACCGGTCTCAAGGAGCGGGCTCTGAGCCCATGGGGTCGCCCTGGGAATGGGCTTGTCCTCCTCCCCCGCCCCGAGCCGAAGGGCGGCCGGAGCCGTGGGTGGGGTTTCTTTTGGCTTCTGCAGGACCCTGATGTGAGACCCTCTCTCGTGCGCCCAGGATGCCGTGTGAGGACGCTGGCCCGCGGCAGCCGCCTCGCCGCCGAGGCGGGAGAGGCTCTCGGGGACCCTCGGGACGAAGCTGGAGCTCCGGCAGGCACAGTGGGCAGATGGACAGAAGCCGGCCTCTGGGCGGCAGGTCCAGAGTTACCAGATCAAGCCTCTCCTGGGGTCCCCCCGCCCCCACTTCAGACCTTGAGGCTGCAGGAGTCAACAGTTGCTGGTCCGGCTTAAAGCCTTTGATCTGGACTTTCCGTTACTCGCAGAACAAGGAGTCAGACGGGACGCGCGTTTCCGTTTCTACAGCTTCCGCCTCTCTGATCTCCCGCGGCGGCCTTGACCCCCGTGGCTTGGTGGAAACCTTGAGCCCAGCCAAGTCTCCCGGTCCAGAGCCCCCCAGGGGAGACGCTGAGCAACACTGACTGCTGGGGGCGCGAGCGGCCCAGGCAAACGCACCCCTGCTCTATCCTCTCCCAAACCCTCGAGAGGGCCGGCTGGTCCTTGCGGCAAAGAGCATCTAATAAAGGGAAGTGTTTCTATCTGAACTGAGGGACGTGAAACTGTCCAGGGCCAGGGCGCCAGCCCTGGGGGCCGCGGTGGCGGCTTGCCGGGTTTAGTTGCCTGTGTGACATACAAGTGTAACCGGGGTTCCCTGCTTTATCCGGCCACCTTCCTTGGCGCTCTCCCGCATGGCCGCTGGTGACAAATGCCCAGCTCCGGGTCCGTGGGATTAGTCTTCTGTATTTATTTGTTTAATGTTTGCGTATTATTATTTATTTTAAGTGGGGGAGGGGCAGGGAGTCAGGGACTGAGAGAGAGAGAGAGAGAGAGAGAGAATCCCAAGCAGGCTCTGTGCTGCCAGCACGGAGCCAGAGGAGGTGGGTCTCGATCTCAGGAACCACAAGATTGTGGGCTGATTCGAAATAAAGAGTCAGAGGCTTCACTGACTGAGCCACCCAGGCACCCTGAGCTTTGCCTTTTTTAGAAAGCATGCCTGGAGGGGCACCTGGGTGGCTCAGTCTGTTAAGCGTCTGACTTCGGCTCAGGTCATGATCTCGATCTCATGGTTTGTGGGTTCGAGCCCCGCGTCGGGCTCTGTGCTGACAGCTGGCTCAGAGCCTGGAGCTGCTTTGGGTTCTGTGTCTCTGTCTCTGTCTGCCCTTTCCTCACTCGTTCTCGCTGATGCTCTCTCTCTCTCTCTCTCAAATAAATAAACATTAAAAAGAAGAAGAAGAAGAAGAAGAAAGGGTGCCTGGAACTTCGGTCCGAACAGTTATGATCACATACTTTGCAAACGTCAACTTGGAGTTTGGGGTCCATGAGAAGTGCCTGAACGTTCATGGGGCACTTCTGGAAATCAAAAGCTGGAGACGTCGGGTCGGGGACCGGCGTCAGTATTTCCAGTCTCCCCACATCCGTGAACATCACGGCTGCCTCCGGTGACCAGATGTTTTGGCCTGAAAACTAAGAGAAAAGCGATTTCAGAGCTGAGGTCATTCTAAGTCTTTTCTGAGGATGTACATTGTATCTTATGCTTCCGGTTTAGATTTACAGGGAAGACCAAATAAACAAAGTCATCACTCCTTGGTGGTTAATGATGGAAACTCTGTATTTCCTCATCAGAGGGGATACACGGGAAATAATTCTAGACTTATCCACAGGTCCCGGACCGCCCTGGAAAGTCAGACAAAAGCTACAGACCGCCCCCCAGAAAACACCCTGGTTGTCAAGAATGTCCATGTGGTGGGGCACCGGGTGGCTCAGTGGGTTAAGCGTCTGACTCTTTGTCGACTCTTGGTTTCATGATCTCACAGTTTGTCAGTTCGAGCTCCGGGTCAGGCTCTGTGCTGACAGCACGGAGCCTGCTTGGGATTCTCTCTCTCTCTCTCTCTCTCTCTCTCTCTCTCTCTCTCCCTCTCCCTCTCCCTCTCCCTCTCTTTCTCTCTCTGTCTGCTCCTCCTCTGTTATGTCTCTCAAAAATAAATATAAACTTAGGGGCGCCTGGGTGGCTCAGTTGGTTGAGTGTCTGGCTTCGGCTCAGGTCATGATCTCACGGTTCGTGGGTTCAAGCCCCGCATCGGGCTCTGTGCTGACAGCTCAGAGCCTGGAGCCTGCTTCTGATTCTGGTCTCCCTCTCTCTTTCTGACCCTCCCCTGCTCACGCTGTCTCTCAAAAATTAAAAAAAAAAAAAAAAGGACTGTCAGGGTGAAGGCTTCAAAGTGACAGACGGTCGTTGTGTTTCTTTTCTGGCTCAGTTGCTACCGAGTTACCGGCCCTTAGGAAAGAGAAATCTGAACTTCAGTGTTTCCTCCCTTGTAAAAATTGGAAGATATGATCTCCTTCCTGGGGTTTTGTGAGGGTGAAATAAAATCAGACACAGGCATGACAGAGAAGGTGGTGCGAAATAACCCCCGCATCACCGCTTCCCGTCTCTCTGTGCCTTGGTTTTTCCATCTGTCCAATGGGGACAATCCAAGGTTCTACTTTTTTTTTCTTTATTTGTTTATTTCTTTTCTAGTTATCTCTGGCCCCAACGTGGGGCCCCAACTCACGACCCCGAGATCAAGAGTTGCATGGTCCTCCAACTGAGCCCCCCAGGCGCCCCGAGGTTCTACCTCTTAAGACGATGGTCAGGATTACGTGAGGCAAACAGGGACACCGCTCGGACCAAAGCCTCCTGTACTCTGAGGGCTCAGGAAGTTCCAGCTGCTGTGGCCGTGACTTTAACAACCAGCAAAATCGCCATGATTATTCAAAACATCCAACGTTAAAATAATGTTAATAATTCCTTATTAATTAAAATTAGTATCAGATTATTACCATTGTTATTAAAATACCAGTACTACTCTAATAACTAGAGTCATTTCTAGCCTTCGGGACAAGGCTTTGAAGTTTGAGAATGAGACCGTATCTCCTCAGCGTCGGGGTGAGAACGGTACTTTGACTTTTACCTACTTTGATTAGAGAAGTCGGCAGGATTCCAAGGCTGGCATAATACAAACTGTTCTCCTGCGTTAAAATCGCCAGTTCGTTCTGATCTGGGAAAAACCAAGCAAGACAGAACAGAATTGAAATGAGGGCTGTTTCAGGGGACACAACTGTAACAGATATAGAGTTAAAAACACAACCACCCCCCTCATAGAGGCCAGGGGTCGGCAAACTTCTGTCAAAGACCAGATGGCGGTATTTTCTGCTTCGCCGGGCAGGTGATGTGTTACAAGCGCTCAGCTCTGCGGGAGCAGCTACGGACCACTTGTAAACGAATGGGCGTGATTGTGTTCCAATAAAACTTTAAGTTTATTTTTGAGAGAGACAGAGAGTGAGCAGGCGGGTGGGGTGGGCGGGGAGAGAGGGAGACAGAGAATCCCAAGCAGCCTCTGAGCTGTCGGGGCTGGAACTCACAAACTGTCAGATCATGACCCGAGCAGAAGCTGAGAGTTGGATGCTTAACCGATGGAGCCACCCAGGTGTCCCAATAAAACTTTATTTAAAAAAACCAGCGCTGGACCACATTTGGCCCTTGGGCTATGGTTTGCTGACCCCTGGCTTGGGTCACCCTGGCTAAATGTTTTAGTGCACGTCCGTCCGTGCTAGCAGTCTGGTGTACGTGGCGTCAGATCCTGGAACCCCTCAAGTCTTTTAAGAACAAAACGTAAGTGTTTTCTTCCATGTGGATACATGTGCCCAGAAGAACTAGAACTTATTTAGCTGGTCCTCTGCGGTGGACCCGGAGGCTGCTTCTGGTCTTTTGCAGACACAAAGTTCCAAGGAGCCCAGGACACCACGAGAAGGTTTTGTGAAAGGGTCAACATGACCGAATGTCTATTTTTATTGTTAAAAAAAAAAAAAAAAGACAAAGCAGCTCTCAGAAAAAGCGAAGCTTAAGCTCAACCTTGGGGAAAGCATCTGATGTCGGACAGTAGAGGTGTGCGTGGGCACCTGGGGGCTCAGCCGGCTGAGGGGCGCAGGTCACGACCTCACAGTTTGTGAGTTCGAGCCCCACGTCGCAGCGCGGAGCCTGGCGCCTGCTTCCCCTCCTGTGTCTCCTCTCTCTGCCCCTCCCCCACTTGTGCGCTCTCTCTGTTTCTCAAAACCAAATAAACGTGAAGAAAAGTAAGGGTGTGTTTGCAGAGCAAGGAGTGAATTAATGTACTCAGGGTTTCTCAACCTGAGCTCTAGTGAGGTTAGGGACCAGATCCTTCTTGGTGATGGTTTCGGGGGGGGGTGCGTCCTGGGCACCCTAGGAGGTCAGGCAGCATCCCTGGCCTCTACCCAGTAGGTACTAGGACCCTGCCCCCCACCCCCGATGAGGCGACCACCGATGTCCCCAGACACTGCCGTGTGTCCCCAGGTTGAGGACATGGGGAGGAGTTGGCTGTAGGACAGGTCGAAGGTTTCAGGTGTGCGGGACGTTCCAGAACTCTGCTGGGCATCGTGCCTGTGGTTCACACCGCAGTGGGCACTTCCCAGTCTGTTAAGAGGGCAGACCTCTCGTGGCGTGTCCTCACCACGGTGACACGGAAGACGAGGTGATGGGAAAGGCAGGCGGCAGAGTGACTAACGGGACGGCATTTATCCGCGAGCAGACGGCCTGGAGCGGGGATGCTGTGTGTTCGCGCAGATCCGCACTGCACTCATGTGAGTCTTTCACCGGACTGCCTTTCCCTCCGGATTCCTAAACGGGGTCGCCTCCAGGAAGCCGGAGAGGGGCCTGGGTTTGGGAAGCTCGTGCAAGAGGCTTTAACTGTATTTGTAACGTTAAGAAGAAAAATTTCTGGGGCGCCTGGGTGGCTCAGTTGGTTAAGCGTCCGGCTTCCGCTCAGGTCATGATCTCACGGTTTGGCGTTCGAGCCCCGCATCAGACTCTGTGCTGACAGCTAGTTCAGAGCCTGGAACCTGCTTCTGATTCTGTGTCTCCCTCTCTCTCTGACCCTCCCCTGCTCGTGCTGTCTCTGTCTCTCAAAAATAAATTAAAAACATTAAAAATTTAAAAAAGAAAAGAAAAATAAAGGATCACGCACCACTGGTTTAATTATAAAGAAATGCTGCCTCATGGATTTCTAGAATTGAGTTGATTTTAAACAGATATAAGGACACAGATAGGAGGGTGTAATGCAGTCAACAGCCAACAGGGAAACAGTGACTTAAAACTCAAGTGACCCCCCCTCCCAGTTTATCCCATTCTTTGCCTCAAAGTTTCCAACTTTGAGAACAATTACTTGGGCAAATGTCACCGTTTTAAGACAGCACCAGGATGACAATTTGGTTGCAAAAGAAATCCTAGGGATACCATCTGGTAGGGGTTGAAACGTGTCCCCTCCAAAAAAGGTAGATTGGGGTCCTAACCCCCAGGACCTCAGCAGGTGACTGGACTTGGAGATCAGGTCTTTCCAGAGGTGAAGTTCAAATGAGATCGTCAGGGTGGATTCTAGTTCAGGACGACTGGTGTCCTTATAAAAAGGGGAGACTGGGGCACCTGGGGGCTCAGTCGGTTGAGCGTCCGACTTCGGCTCAGGTCATGATCTCAGTTTGTGGGTTCGAGCCCCGTGTCAGGCTCTGTGCTGACAGCTCAGAGCCTGGAGCCTGCTTCTGATTCTGTGTCTCCCTCTCTCTCTGCCCTTCCCCCCCCCAAAAAGAGAAACATTTAAAACAATTTTTTAAAGGGGAAATACGGGCATGGAGATGAACAGAAGAGGCACGGCGTGCGGACATAGTGGCCGACAGCCGCCCCAAGCCCGAGACACGGGCCTGGGCAGGTCCTGTCCGGGCGCCTGTGCAGGGAGCGCGGCCGGCTGGCGCGTTGATGTCAGACTTCCGGCCTCCAGAACCGCCCCCCACCCCCTCCCGGTTCGTGGGCATTGGTGGCAGTGGCCTGAGGAGAGGGGCACCCAGGGAACATTCCATCGCGGTGCGAAGGCGCCATGGCTTGTGCCGGGAGCTGTTCCCGAACGAGCGGCGATCACGTTGTGTTGGTTTGGGCGGGACCGGGTCTGGCGGGGTCGGCGGCGAACGCGCCCCGGACACGGCACCTTCCAGAAAGCTACCCATGGGCTGGCCACGCACTGGCGGCGATGCCGTGGATGGTGACGTTGGCCTCGGCCACGGAGAAGTACGAGGCGTGAGGTCCTTCGTCCACCTCCATGAGGTCGACCAGCTGACCTGGGAGACGGAGGGCAGGGCCCTGAGGACGGGGTCCCCGCCGCCCGCCCACCCCCAGCCCTGGGTTCACGACTCAAGGGACACAGACGGGAGGCGGACACGCACGCATGCGCAGGGGCATCGTGCACAATGAACGTGGGCTTGAGCAAAGCGCGCCCCGGGGGGAAGGGACCGCCGGGGGAACGCCTTCCTCGCTGCTGGAGGCCTGGGTGCCTCCCAATCCCGTTAAGTACACCGGGAGCCTGTGTGAGGGGTGAGAGCTTCCTTTCTGGAATGAGCTCTCCAAACGGTGATGGGGGGCTGGGCGGGGGGCTTTCAGAACCCGCCCACCCGGCCCTGAAGGCTGGAGGAGGCAGGGGTGTGGCGGGGGCTGGGCTCAGTCAGGCCCTCCGGGCAGGAGCCAGGGGGCGGGGGCTCCGAGGGCGGCCTGGGCCTCGCTCACCTGAGTTTCCAGAAAGCAGCAGGCTCTTCTCAGACCAGAAGACCAGCACGCCCTTCTGGCCAGGGGTGACGAGGACGTCAAGGGTCCCGTTGTAGTCGAAGGGCAGCCCCAGGCTGCGGTTCAGGGGGTGTTCTGAGTAGCTGAACATGGCCTGCGAGACAGCGATCGCGAGTCCGGGCGACAGAAGGACCCGCCGGGTCAGCCCTGGCGAGCGGCCTCGAGCCTGGTCACTGGGACTTCGTTCCACGCCCACCGCTCCCCGGGTGGCCCCAAACGACTATTCCCGCCACAGGCAGCGGGGCCCCCACCTGGAGGCCCCAGGGGCCGGGCCGGCTGCCCGCGCCGAGCCTGTGAGCACGCATCGTCCCCCCCCAGGCCCCCGGTATAAACCTCCGGCTGGCTCTGGTCCCCTGTCCTCGGGCTGGGCTGCTGGGTGGCAGAGGAAATAAGTAAGGCAACACGGAGGTCAGCCTGGAATCGCTCACGGGGGAGGCCAGAGAAAGAGAAAGTTCGGAGCCCCCGCCCCCGCCGCCCCTCCCCCTACTGAGGGCTGCTGGGTCAGGCGAGGGGCTCTGCTCACTGTGGAGGGAGCCCCAGACCAAAGGCTCCAGGAGGTTCAGGCACCGAGGGGCCAGGGGGAAGCGAGGCCCTGGGCGGAAGGGCACTGAGCACTGAGTACTGAGTACCAAGCAGAGATGTGGCCTGCTGGTTTCTTCCTCCTCCTTAAGGAGGCTGTGGCCGAGGCACCTCAACAGACTTCAGCCCGACGACAGGCAGAGACCTAGGGTCAAGGGCCCAGCGGCTAGGAATGCAACCGTGCAGGGAGCAAGCGCCCCAAGTGTGGACAGCTGCCAGCCACACCCTCTGGGATTGTGGGTAGGGGGCCTGGGGAGCGGTGCAGAGGTGCTCACCACGGGATACGGGATACGACTCAGTCCCAGTGATGTGTGTGTCCCAGGGAACGTCATGCTAATGAGGGCACCTGTGTGGGGACAGGAGCACGCAGGGGTCAGGGGGAGGGGCTTTCAGCCACGGAGGTCAGCCCAAATTCTGGAAGCTTCCAGACAACAGGGCTTCCCTGAACTCCAGAGCTGAGGACATCCCACTTACCCTACGTGAAATGCCTGGGTACTGACTGTACCTAATCTTTTTCTGACTTAATTTTTTTTTTCTTTAAAGGCACTTCACATGGACTGACTCCCCCCCTTCACTGCGTCTTAGTCTAAAGGATATCTGTGAGGTCACAGGTTTCGTACACCGATTTTCTAAACACACATGAAAATAATTGTTAGCAAAAGAGTTCAGCACGAAACATTTAAGACGCTCTGTTGCACGGTCCGTGATACAGGCCCCACACCTCGTACTTTATCGCTAGTGTTCAGCACAGGGCTTAGCGCCCCCAGGCACTACTTAGATCTCGCCAAGCGCATGACTGAATGGACAAATGGATGCAGGGGAGATGGGTGGCGGGTGTGTGAGTGGGTAGGTGGGTATGTGGACGCGTGGGTAGGTGAGTGGATGGATGGATGGCTGACTAGGTAGGTGGACAGGTGGGTAGATGGATGGATGGATAAGTAGGTAAACGGACGGACGGATGGACATGTACCTGGATGGCCCCATGGATGGATGTGTGGATGGACGGACGGACAGATGGATGGGTAAGAGGTAGGGTAGGTGGGTTGGGGGGTGGGTGGGTGGAGAGATGGGTGGATACATGGATGGACAGGTAAATGAAAAGCTAGATGGATTTCAGACATGAAAATCCAAGTGTGTGAGTTTTAACAAAAACCCGGCTTGGGGCGAAGGTCACTTGAGCCTCCCTTCCCAGTCCAGAGCTACTCACCTTCCGCTGATCAATGAGAAGCAGCCCCGTCTGTGACAGGGAGTGAAGGTCGAAGACCCCACCCAAAGTCCCGACTAGTCCTGCCTGCAAAACAAACAGAAACATACACATGTGAGGAAATCATCAACATGTGTTTGATGTGAACTCTAGACTGTCTAGTAAGCTAAAATGAAGGAACGTCTGTTTCGTCCTGGTCTGTTTCCCCTCTAGGGAAATGCAGCATGTGGGACAGAACCTGGAACGAAGGCAGCCCCGTCTGGGGGTGCTGGAGGAAGCAGTGTGACCCAGACTGCTAGAGGCTGGCCCAGGGCCCTCACCTAGGAAGGACCGCCTCCAGACATCTCCAGGTGAGAGAGAGAGAGACTGTTATTTTATTTAAGCCTCTTAAGTTATTAAGGGGAGTTTTCTAATATAGACGCTCCATGGACTGAATTGTCCCCCCCGCCCCACCAAATTCATATGTTAAAGTCCTTGGAGGTCGGGCCTCGGGGAGGCAATTCGGTTTAGATGAGGTCCTAAGAGTGGGAACCCGATGATGGGGTTGGCGTCCTTGTAGGAAGAGACAGCAGAGTGTTCTCTCTTCGCCGCCTGAGGACACAGGAGGAAGGCGGCCATCTGTGAGCCAGCAAGAGAGCCCTCACCAAGGGCCAAATCCGCCAGTGTCTGGATCTTGGACTTTCCAGCCTCTAGATCTATGAGGAATAAACGGCTGCTTGAGTCTCCCAGTCTGTGGGGTCTGTTGTGGTGGCCCAAGCTGACCCAGACAGACAGTCAGTCCATCCCAGCTGGCACGAGCTGCCCATCACCGCCCCACCGGACACGCCAGCTCCTTCCCTGCTGGCAGCACCCCAAGGGGATGAATCACGACTGCCCTTTTGCATTAAGACAACCACCACCACATGCACACACACAGCAGAAAGACGGCTGTATTAATAATTGGTGTTTGAGTGAAGGGGACATCAAGAAGAGTAAACATCACCTAGAACTTGACCTTCTCCCCTCGGGGGGGAGGGGGAGTGCATTTTCAGTTGTACTTAGGATGGTTGCATTGTGTTGGGCAGAATGGTGACCTTGTCAGTGTCTTTATTTGGAGAGGAAGCATGGAGATGCGTACGGGTGCCAAGCTGACCAGGGGTGGACGTGTGTCGGTTCACGTACGTGTCAGCTGGACGGGGCTAAGGAATGCCCGGGGAGCTGGTGAAACGTCATCTCTGGGTGTGTCTGTGAGGGTGATTCCGGAAGAGATTAGCATGTAATTCCGTAGCCCCAATAAAGAAGGTCACTCTCACCAATGTAGGGAGGCATCTCCCAGTCCGTTGGGGGCTCGCATGGAACAGAGGGGAGGAGGAAGGTGGATTTGTTCTCTCCTTGAGCGGGGACCTCACCTTCTCCTGCCCGTGGACATCAGGGCTCTTGGTTCTTGGGCCTTCAGATGCCGGGACCCTTCAGATGCCGGACCGGCACCAGCCCTTCCCTGGTTCTCCAGCTCACAGACGGCTGACTGCGGGGCCTCTGCCCGCATCTCCGTGTGAGCCGGTTCCTGTCATCAGTTAGTCTTTCTATGTATCTATGATCCATCCATCCATCCGTCCATCTATTATCTATCAATCTCTCTATCATCTGTTATCATCATCTATATTATGTCATCCAACTTTTGTCTATCATCAGTCTATTATCTATCATTGATCCATCTCTATCATCATCTATTATGTGTCATCTGTATCTATCATTTATCTACCATCTCTATCATTTATCTATATTATCATCCAACTATTATCGACCTATCAGCAATCTATATCTATCCTCATCATCTACTGGATCACCTGTATTTCTGTATCATCTATTTGTCTATCATCTCTCTATGCCTATCTATCCTTTCTCTCTCTCTCTATCACCTAGCTATCCATGGATCTCTCTATCATCTACCTACCCAATACCTATCTTTCCGTGTTTCTAGTGATGATAGTTTCCAACAAATCACACGCATAAACTCTGCGTCCTTCTAGCCTAATTTCGGATGAAAGGACGAAGTCGGTTAGGTTCTCGGCGCCCCGGGGCCTCCTGGGCAGGACACAGAACCGGCATGTAGGACACAGAGTCTGTGAGCAGAGGCCCGAGGGTTTGGGGGCGAAGCCATTCTCTGCGTCAGAACGGAACGTCCCCGTCCCTGCGCCGCCCCGGGAGCTGTCCGCTTCAGCTGTGGGGTCCCGGCTCTGCCAAGCGGAGCGGCAAAGGGCCCGCGCTGCTCTGTGCCCTCACCCCTCTATCCGCTTCCTGGGGCGTAAACCACGGGCATTTTCCGTGACCTTCATGGAAGCCGGAAGTCGCTGGTGGCAGCGCTGGCTCTTGCCGAGACTCTGGAGGGGAAGTCACGCCACACCTCCCCTCCAGCTGCTGGTGGTCGCCAGGGACCCTCAGCGTCTTTGGGCTCACAGCCGTACCCCTGCAATGTCACCCGGCCCTCTTCTCCGTGTGCATCTCCTCTTCTTACAAGGACACCTGTCCCGCCGCCGGGATCCAGTGTGACCTCAGCTGTGCTAATTAAATCTGCAAAGACCCTGTTTCCAAGTGAGGGTGCACTCTGGGGCCTCTGAGGATCGGCATGAACGTGTCTGGGGGAAGGTGGGGCGGATGCTCGACCCCGGACAGTTCTTGTGTCTGTGTACGGGACCATGACGGCCCTGATGGCCCTGATCGCTGGATGGGCCTGGGGTGAGGGACCACGATCTCCGTGCAGCCCTGTCGGTTTTCCAGCGGGTCCTGTGACCTCACCCCACTCGGCGTCCTTTCCCAACTTCCTGAGCTCCCTCGCCAGCTCCCTGGACCTGGAATTTCCCCTACCCTCCCGCCCGTGGGACTCTTTAAAGGGAGAGGAAGGCCCGGGGCCACCCGTGACTGCCGCCGACCCCCCCATGCAGGAGGCCGATATATATTCGTTGATTCTGTTGTTCACCTTCTTACCAAATTGGACATACCTGTCCTTCGTAGGCAAACTTCTGAAATTCGTATCCCCGGGTGTTGGAGAAGTACATGGTCGTCTGGGATATCTGGTCTCCGTGCAAATAGGCAAACACGGAATTACTTATGTCCTGGAGAAACAGACACAGAAGTCTTTTTTTTTTTTCTAAAATTTAAAAGACATTCTTTTGGGGGTTTATTTATTTTTGAGACAGAGAGAGAGCATGAGTGCGGGAGGGGCAGAGAGAGAGGGATACACAGAATCTAAAACAGGCTCTGTGGGGCTCGAACCCACGGACTGTGAGATGATGACCTGAGCCGAAGTCGGACACATAGCTGACCCCAGGCGCCCCTTTTCTAAAAATTTTTAATGTTTATTTATTTTGAGAGAGAGAGAGAGATAGCAAGCAAGGAAGGGGCAGAGGGAGGGAGGGAGAGAATCCCACGCAGGCTGGGTGCTGTCAGCACACAGCCTGACATGGGCCTCGAACTCACAAACCATGAGGTCATGAACTGAGCCGGAATTGAATCAGACGCTTAACTGACTGAGCCACCCAGATGCCCCATAAAACCGTGTCTTTAAAAGGAGAGAGAGGGTAGAGCTTGCAACGGGTAGTTAAATAAGGTGTGGAGATTCTAGTACACAGCATGGCAATGACAGGCCATGACTCGTGTCGACAATTTCAAAATTGCTACAAGACTAGATCTTAATCGTCCTCACCGCAACACACAGGGGTCACGTCAACACATTGTGCACCTTAAATGTATACATTGTTGCCTCTCAATTACACCTCCGTGGGGAAAAATAAAAGGAGATAGATGCCAGTGATCATGCTGCTGGGCGTTTATCCCAGACACGAAAACTTCTGTGCGCACAGGAGCGAAAGATTCGGGGCGCCCGGAGGGCTCAGTCGGTTAAGTGTCCGACTTCGGCTCAGGTGATGATCTCACCGTTCGTGGGTTCGAGCCCCGCATCGGGCTCTGTGCTGACAGCTCGCTCAGCACAGAGCCTGTTTTAGATTCTGTGTCTCCCTCTTTCTCTGACCCTCCCCAGCTCTTGCTCTGTTTCTGTCTCACAAATAAACATAAAAAAAAAAAAAAAGAAAGAAAGATTCACAGCAGCTTTATTCGGGATTCCCCCAGAGCGGAAACAAGCAAAGCCAGTCCGCTGAGCAGCGCTCGCCCACAACGAGGAACGGATTCAGGAGGAGTCTCCAGAGCATTCTGCGGAGAAGGGCCGGCCCGAAAGCCACGTGGCGTACGACCCCATGTATAGAACCCTCCTGGGACGGTGAGATTATAGCGAAGGAGCACAGCTGGGCAGGGCTTGGGGACGGGGGGCGGGGACATGTGGGGAGCTTTGGGGAGACGGCGCAGCGTGGGATCTTGAGGACAGTAGTGGTTCTGTGGCTCCACGTGTGTGACTCCGCCCACAGCACAGAACCAGCACGCATGGTATTTCCATGTCAGCTTCCCGGCTTTAGTTTTCAGTATTTTTTTTTAACGTTTGTTTATTTTTTAGAGAGAGACAGACAGAGCACGAGCAGGGGAGGGTCAGAGAGAGAGGGAGACACAGAATCCGAAGCAGGCTCCAGGTTCCGTCTGTCAGCACAGAACCTGACACAGGGTTCGAACCCACGGACTGTAAGATCATGACCTGAGCCAAAGTCAGATGCTTAACCGACTGAGCCCTCAGGCGCCCCCCCCCCAGTTTTAGTTTACTGTAGTTACATAAGATGGAACTCTTGGAGGAACCGTGAAGGGGGCATGGGACTACTCGTAGGGTCAATAATTATTTCAAAATATCAACTTTATAAGCCGAAGAAGGTGGAGGGCACCTGGGTAGCTCAGTCTGTTGACCATCTGATTCTTGATTTTGGTTCAGGGCATGAGATCAAGCCCCACGTTGGGTTCTCTGCCGCTGGTTCTCTCTCTCTGTCTCTCTCTCTCTCATGCACGCGCACACTATCTGCCCCTCCCCCACTTGTGCCCACACTTTCACTCTCTCTCTCGCAAAATATATAAATAAACATTTAAAAAAAGGAAGAAAGGTGGATATATTCCTAGCGTGTCGGCCGGGGGATCCTTCCTCCAAACCGAGGGGAAGGGACTTTGCCCACGTCCATCGTGGGACCTGATGTCCCTGCTCTCATGGGGACATTCCTCTGTCCTTATGCTCCTTCATAACTATCTACGTTCACAGCGCAGTAAGAACGGGCAGGCTGCACACCGTATACTCACCACACAGAAGGGATGTCTGCTGTAACAGCAATTATCACCAGAAATATGTGAAACGGGGTGTTGTATACCTAAAAGGAAGAGAGAGTTCAAAAAAAAAAAAACCACCAAACATGAGTTCTTTGGGCACCTGGCTGGCTGTTCGTATTTCCAAAATTAACAACGTCTTCTTGGATGACTGCAAACAAAATTAAAAAAAAACACAAAACCCGCATACCTCTAGATGCGTTCCAGGAATTGGCTTTATAATCATAAATATAGACTTTCTGATTCACTACGAAGAGCAACACGGAGTCAGCGATGTGTGCCGATGTGACTTCCGGGGTGCCGACCTGGAAATACCGACACAGAGGAGACCGGTAAGTGCATCGCTTCAGAGGATTCTGAAGGCAGGACGTCCGGATGCACCCGTAAGAGACGCGCGTGCCGGCGGGGCTGTGGGGTTCCTGGGCGCCGTCCGTCCTGGGGGCGGCTGGAGTCAAAACCGGGCGGTTGGAGTTGGTGTTCGGTACCCTCCATCCTAAGTTCACTGTCTCCTTCTTTACCAAAACTATCTCTGAGGATAAAGCCTAGAGAGTAACAAACGATGAACATAAATAATAAATGTGTTGCTTTTTTTTTTAATGTTTTATTTATTTATTTATTTATTTTTAAAAAATTTTTTAATGTTTTATTTATTTTTGATACAGAGAGAGACAGAGCATGAGAGGAGGAGGGGCAGAGAGAGAAGGAGACACAGAACCGGAAGCAGGCTCCAGGCTCTGAGCTAGCTGTCAGCACAGAGCCCGACGCGGGGCCCGAACCCACGAACGTGAGATCATGACCTGAGCCAAAGCCGGAGGCTTAACCGACTGAGCCACCCAGGCGCCCCTAAATGTGTTGCTTTTAAGAGAAATATTGGCATTTTAATGGACGGCAGAGCCTTCTTTAGCACTGGGGCCGGTGGTGAGTCTCTGCAGTTACTGAGATGATAAAGGTTTTTCTGTTTGGGTTTAGGACAATTCAGGGACGGCCCAAGATTACTGCGTGTAATCTATCCATAACGCACACACTTCCAACAATTCTCTTCAGAACTGTTTCCTTCTTTCAGGAAAAAAAAATAGAATAGAATACAATCAACCTTTCTTCTGGCTTGGAAATTTCTCTCTCTCAATGTCTTTTAAGAGGTAGGTTGTAATATAAACCCCCAGACTTACAAAAACAGACTAGTATGGTATTTCCAAAGTATATCTCCAGCCCCCAAAGTGTTACTTACGTTGAGAATCCTTCAGACGGTTAAGTAAAATAGTTACCTTCATTGACGTAGGGATGGAAAGAGGAAGGAGACTATTTTGGAAGTTATCTCTTGTGAAAAAAATCTGTCTTCTGAAATAGACAATAAAAGAGTTAAATGAGGACAATTTCATACAAGAAAAGAGACAATGACAGGCACTCTAAAAATGTTCTATTCCAACAAAATCTCCCCCGCCCTTTTTTTTTTTTTAAACAAGGAAGCATTTAAGTTCTATCTAGTTAGCTAGCTAGCTAGCATCTACCTGGTTTTGCATGAGTAAACCTCTATAGACTGGGTATTTGACTTCTAGAAATAACATTAAGAGTATGACCATGTCAAATATAAAATTAGGTAAATGACGTATTTTACATACGTGCCAGCTTGCCTTACCCAGGATGGACTTCAGTTTTACCATTTATATGGTTCTGATCCCAGTGAAGTAAAAGGTTTCAGACCACGAATGTGTAATGTGTGAAAGAACGTGTTCCCGCTGGCAGGAAACTTAAAAAGGGAAAGGCCATCAGGGGGCCGGGGTGGCTCAGTCGGTTAAGCATCGGACTCTTGACTTCGGCTCAGGTCATGATCTCACAGTTCATGGGTTTGAGCCTCACGTTGGGCTCTGTGCTGACAGATTCTCTCTCTCCCTCTCTCTGTGCCTCTCCTCTGCTCTCTTTCTCTCTCAAGATAAGTAAACTTTAAAAAAAGGGAAAGGCCATCCATGAACATGGTATATTGCTTCCTTATCCAGAGCGCTTTCTCCTGCCCCCTCCAGGGGAGTTTTATGGTTTTACATAGACAGGAATTGAGTTGATTCTTACATGTTTTAATGTATTTGTTGTTATTGGGAACGATGTTTTTCATAGCTGTCTTTTCTGAGGGTTCATGGCTAGTTTACAAGAGAGGTGTTGATTTTTTTTTTTATTACTTGAGATAAAGAGAATGTGAGTGAGTGCCCAGGCTCACATGTGAGCAGGGAGGGGCAGTGAGACAGGGAGTGAGAAATTCCAAGCAGGCTTGGTGCTGACAGAACAGAGAGCCCGACACGGGGCTTGAACCCACAAACCATGAGATCATGACCTGAGCTGAAACCAAGAGTCGGCCGCTCAACCAAGGGAGCTGCCCAGGTGCCCCGAGAGGTGTTGATGTTTTTAATCTCTCTGTTGTATTTGGCCATCTTGCGGCACCCAGTTAGTCCTTCCGGAAGCTGATGCTCTCGGGTTTGTCAAACGCTGTCCCTTTCTTTCCGAGGTGTTTGGTAGTTCATGTCTTTTTCTTGTCATATCGCACTGGCTGGGACCTCCAGTACAAAGCTGAAGGACAGTAATAGGATTCTCTATATTTTTGCCTTTATGTTAATAAGTAAAAACATTAAAATTTTTTTAAAAAACAAGTTATAATTTTAGGTTAACTGCTAAGAAATGGGATCATTGTATCTGAGAGCCTGTGCTGACCATTTTGACAGATCTGCCAAACTGTCCCCCACAAGAGGGGGACCCACTTGGCCTCATCCACGTTTGCCCTCATCCTCACCAGCACTCTAGGCAAAACGGGACATTCCATCATTTTATCAAGCATTAGAATGGCTCATTTCCAGAAGCTGTTGGTATCCGACTCTCTCTGACTCCAGCATGTTCTGGGCATCAGGATATCATCTGAGCATGTTTTGTTCTAAGCTGGGGGTCTGGCAAACCGTAAAAGGACAGGGAGGAAATATTTTAGCGACCACATGGCCTCTGTCTTGAGCACTCAGCTCTGCTGCTGGGGCACGGAAGCTGCCACGGACAGTACGTAACCAAAGGGATGTGGCTGCAGAGCAGTAAGACTTTTATTATGGACACTGAAATTTGAATTTGACACCTGGGTGACTCAGTCGGTAAAGCGTCCAACTTTGGCTCAGGCCATGATCTCCTACTTCATGGGTTCGAGCCCCATGTCAGGCTCTGTGCTGACAATTCGGAGCCGGAGCCTGCTTCCATTCTGTGTCTTCCTCTCTCTCTGCTCCTCCCCGCCTCAAGCTCTGTCTCTCTGTCTCTCTCAAAAATAAACAAACATTAAAAAAAAAAGAAATTTGAATTTTACATCAGTTCGGCTGTCACAAAATATGATGCTACTTTTGATCTTGTTTCGATTGTATAAAGATGACTCTTGTTTTGCCAGCCACACAAAACCAGACGGCAGGCTGAGGCTGAGGCTGAGCTGGGCGCCCACAGTTTGTGACCCCTGCTTGAAAGCAGACGTGATGATGTCCAACATGGTCGCCACCATCTACACTGAGTGCTTGAAGTGTGGGTTTTTCCACTGTATTTAATTAATTAACATTTCTGTTTAATTTGTTTTTAAGTGGGAGTAAAATAAACGCAATATAAAATCTGTATTTCACACTTATTTTGATTGTGATAAAATAGACTTAAAATATACCATTATCACTTCTTAAGGTCCGGTTTCGTGGCACTAATCACATGCGCATTATTGTGCAACCATCCCCGCCATCCGCCTCCGGAACTTCCTCATCTCCCCAAACTGAGGCTGTGTCCCCACGAAGCATTGACTCCCCATCCCCGGCCCCCACCATCTACTCTCTGTGTCTGTGGACGGGCCTCCTCTAGGGACCTCCTGTGGGTGGGGTGACGCAGGACGTGTCCTTCTGTGTCTGGCTTCTGTCACTGCACACAGTGTCCTCAGAGTCCGTCCACATGGTGGCATGTGGCAGGATGTCCTCCCCCTACCCCCGCCTTTTAATTTGAGAGAGAGGGAGAGAGTGCGCAGGAGCTGGGGAAAGGGCCAGAAGACCAGAGAGAACCCTAAGCAGGCTCCACACTCAATGTGGAGCCTGATGCTGGGCTCGATCCCACAACCCCAGGATCATGACCGGAGCTGAAATCAGGAGCCGGTGGCTCAGCCCACTGAACCACCCATGTGCCCCAGAATGTCCTTCCTTCTAAAAGCTGCATAACATTCCCATGTGTGGATGTCCTGCCTTGTGTTTAATGGTTCAACTGGTGATGGAAACTTTAAATAGCCACGAGTGGCGAGGGGCGACTCCACGGCAGATCGACTTTAAAGGAAGGACAGAATTCACATCTTGTCAGGAGTAGCTGAGTCCTCACTTTGCCCAAGGCCTGCCCCCGCCCCGCACCTACTACCGACTCCCTACAGACCAGCAGTGAACAACCCAGGACCGAACCATCTTCCGTTAACGTTTGCTGAATGAATGAATGAGGGCGAATCTAACGTTTTAATAAAAAAGGAAGGTCACAGGACGTAAAACGGCCACTTACCCCAGATACAGGACTATGTTGTTCTTGCAAGGATGTTTAATCAAGCGTGATGTCCTATGTGCAAAATACAGACGGTCCTAGAGAGAGTCGCACAAGTCTTAAAATTAATAGTAATACGCGCCAGATAAAAGCGATTTCCTAATATAGAACATTGGAAACGTAAAGGTGAAATTGAGGTAGGTGGAGAAGAGCGAAGTAATTTTCCTGTTTTTATATCATATGGTTACATCAGATGTCACGGGGTGGGAGGGTGCTAGGTGAAGGGTACCCAGGACCTCTCTGTGCTGCATTTGCAACTTGCTGTGAATCTACACTTATGTCAAAATAAAGTGAAACGAGATTCACAGGATGATGATTCCTATCAGATCTCATTTCTTATATATGTGACTAATCATTTACATACTCTTAGTTATTTGACCGAGAGACCAAGGACAAGGAACTGGAAAGCTAACAAGTTAGAAAGCAGGCACTTGGAGAGGATTTAGAAATGCAGACCTCACTTCTGAAATAATGCCACGTCAGCGGGAAACGCTCTTTAGCTGAAGAACTATTTCTTCGTGCATCGTAGGCGCACAGCGGGTGGAAAAAGTTCCCTCTTGCACCAGCTCATTTCAGCCAAATGAGTCTCCTTCCCGTTACTCCAGAGTTCAAATTACATGAACACTGGATAAAAACTCAGGTGATCTGAGTTCTAAACCCGCTTCTACCTCCTGGCTTTCTTCATGTTATTCGATCTCTTTCAACTAGTTTTTTAGTGAAACGGGAAAGACGAATCCCTACGTCACAGCGCGACGGTGGGATTAGAAAACGTTCTATGCCTAACACCACACTGGCACCCGGGAGATGCTAGGACGTGTTAGCTCTGAAGGGAAGAATAAGCATGAAGTATGGAGCCACCTACCCCTTGAATTTGCTGACTGACGTGAAACACCTTTCCTGTCCTTACCGTGTGAACACTAGAGGTAAGTGACAAGAGAGACCATCCGTCATTTTTTATTCAGCACGACTTCTACCAAGGTACCTCTGGGCTCCCGCTAAAGCACCTCTTCCTGATGCCCTAGGATCACAGGAAGCCCTGGAAAATCTGGGACAACCACGGGCCTTTCCCACAGACAGACATACGTACGCACAAAAATGGAGATGTAACTCCCGAGAGCTCATAAAGGCTCATTTGCAGACCGGATTAAGAACTCCTTCTCCAAGGTTTTTTTCTTTTTTGGGGGGCGGGGGGGGTGGCTGTGGTCAGGGGACAGGGAGATGGTGCGGGTGGCTGGAGAAGGTTGGGACAGCATCTTGACATGCACCGAAGCACGTGGAGGCCCCACTTCTGATTGAGCAGATCCAGGGAATTCTAGCAAATTCCCAGGTGCTGCTGCTGCTGCTGCTGCTGGTCCAGGACCACACTTGGAGAACGGGTGTGAGGAAATGGAGAACTGGATATAACCTTTCTTTTCAAACTCGGAGACGAATCCCACCAGTAACATTTGCTGGAGACCCCCTACTTTTCGCTTGCTGTTATGTGTCTTTAGGTAAGTGTGTCTTTAATTTTGCTGGGTCTGTTTTCACATCTATAAAATAAGGTTGGGGTGCCTGGGTGGCTCAGTCGTTGGGCCTCTGACTTTGGTTCAGGTCGGTTCCGGAGTTGGAGCCCCGTCCCCCCATTGGGGCTCCGTGCTGACAGCTCAGAGCCTGGAGCCTGCTTCGGATTGTCTCCTTCTCTTTCTACCCCTCTCCCGTTCGAGCTTTCTCTCTCTCTGTCTCTCTCTCTCTGTCTCTCTCTCTCTCTCTCTCTCTCTCTCTGTCTCTCTCTCAAATAAATAAACATTAAAAAAAATAGGAGGCGCTATTTAAGTCAGGATCAGAATGTGGAACCAGTCATGGAAGCAAAGTGGGTTAGCCTGGAAGCAAAATGTGCCGGGCAGAAGGAGTAGCAAACGCCACTCCCTTGTTCCCAAGGCTGGACGGAGTCTGACTTGTTCAAGGGAAGGGGTTGACCGGAGCCCTGATTCAAGGTGGGCAGGGTGTTTCGCAAATTTGCAGGGGACACTTGGCAGTGCCTGGAGTCCTTTTTGGTTGACTGTCAAGCCCGAAGAAGGTAACGCTACCGGCGGTAGTGGGTGGGGGCCAGGGATGCTGCTCGACACTTTCCAACGTGACGGCCCCCAAATGTCGGCAGCGCTGCCGTTGAGGAAACGCTGGGCCAGATCATGCGGGAAAGCGCTGGCTGCGCAAGGAACGTGGGTTTTATCCTGGGTGCTACAGAATCGGGACAGGAGAAAGACGAGATCGGACTCGAGGTCGGACCAGGCGAGGGAGAAGCGCACGGCCTGGGGCAGTGGCGATGGATTTGGCTCGAAGGAGAGCGAATCAGGCCCAAACTTCGAAGTGGCAGTGAAGGGATTTGATGAAGGGCTGGAGTTGGGGAGAAAGAAAGGGAAACCTCCAAGTTCAATTCCTAGAACTAGAAACTGGGAAGCCTCCGCTCGAGGACATGCCGGTCCCTCCCCGACCCTGGGCAGCACCCCTCCCCGGGGAGGGCAGCCCCACCGGCACAGCGGCTGAGCTCCGGCCAGCAAGCAGAGCCGCAAGGTCGCCGCCACCAACACCAACACCAGCATCTCGTAGAAAAAACCGCCGCCAACCAATGCACTTCAACGGCCGCTGGGTGGCGCCTCACAGTCTGGGCATGCGCAAACCAGTGCCTGTGCCTGCGCACATGGCCGCCAGCGCAGGCGCACCTCGTCTCCCAGGGAACGCGGAGCCGCCCACCTCGACACGCCCCCCTCCAGCCCCTGACGCCCAGGCTCTCCCCAATCGGAGCGAGCGTTCGGCGTTCCCCGAATTCCGCACCAGGGCCCCGGCTTGCGCGCGCAGCCGTCTGTGGGTAGGCTGGTGTGAGCATGCGCACAGCGTCCCCCCGGGAAGCCCAGGACGCGCTCCGCAGCTTGAGCACCTGTTGTCCGCGCGCCAAAACCCAAATGTATACACGGGGCTGCCTACACGTTCTTGCAGCTGCGCTTGCAGCACCAGTGGCTCGCTTTCCGGGGACCCTGGAGCGTGCCCACGGCCCCCCACGTGACCCTAAAGGGCTTTGAGCGCGCCGGCTGGAAGGCCGAAAGGCAGGGGGCATGGAGCAGGGAGGCTGAGCCCCGCCCTCATGCTCCTGCAAGCCCCCCCCACCGTTGCCTTCCGTCCCGGGCCACGCCCCTCGCCGGCGCATAGGCACGCGCGGGACTTCACGTGCGCACTAGCCCGGCGAGAGGAAATGACGCAAGTCTTGTGCGTCGCCAGGATGGCCGGGCCATGGCGGCGGGCACAGGCTACGTGCGGCTGTGGGGCGCTGCGCGGTGCTGGGCGCTGCGGCGACCGCTGCTGGCCGCCGCCGGGGGGCGGGTCCCGACTGCCGCCGGAGTGTGGTTGCCCAGAGGCCGGCGGGCCTGCGACGCCTCGCCTCCCTGGGCGCTGTGGGGCCGAGGCCCTGTGGCCGCGGGCCAGTGGCGGGGACTTTGGGAGGCGAACAGCCGCGGCGGCGGTGGCGCATTCTCCAGCGGCGAGGATGCCCCCGAGGGCGGCGCCGAGGATGGGGCCGCGGGCGCGGGGAGCAGCGCGGGGGGCGGGGAAGGCCCCATCATAACGGCGCTGACGCCCATGACGATTCCGGAGGTGTTCCCGCACCTGCCGCTCATCGCCGTTACCCGCAACCCGGTGTTCCCGCGCTTCATCAAGATCATCGAGGTAACGATCGCCCCCGCGGCCTGACCTTCGTTTCCCCGCCTCTGCAAGCAGCAGAGTTGGACCGAGGGATCCTTTAGCGACCTTCGTGCCTCGCAACTTTTTCCACGCATGAAGCTTCTTAAAAGCTGGGACTCGAGTCCTTGTTTTCTCGTTCGTTTGGTGAACCTGAGCCCCATCCCTCTCCCTTCCAGATTGAGTTTAGGATTGCCCAGTTAGAGTCCCAGTCGTAGAAATCCGATGCTGGAAGGACCAGAACGATTTTGCGGCCCAGTTAACTTTTCTGCGAGTTTTGGTAACTGTTTCGCAACACTGTCCCCGGGGGGGGGGGCGGTTTGCCGTCTAATTAGGAGCCTCTTTGGGATCAGGATTTATTCCTTCCCTAAACACTTCTTGACCGCTTACCACATGCCAGGGACGGTTCTTAGGGAGATTGTTTTGGAACCTTCGGAGGTTACATTCTAGTGGGATACAAAAAGCAACAAATCAGGTTAGTAAACAAGTTATATGTTGGAAGGCAATGCCTAGTATAGGGAAAGCAGAGCCAGGAGTAGAGTGCAGGAGATTTAGGGGGAAGGGGGTGCTCGGGAGCGCAGCCTTGGTTTATTCATTCGTAGAGAGAGCTTCTGCCTGGAGCAGGCACTGAGGATACAGAAACGAGTCAAACGCAGTGGCTGTGTCTAAGGAACTTGCGTTCCGATGGAAGAGACAGCAAGATCATTTCAGGCTAAGAGCCGTTGGGGAGGAGGGACCCGGGCGATGCAACAGAAAGCAACATGAGTGCAAGGAACTTGAGTTTTTAGAGTACAAAGGAGCCAAATGCCTTCTTTCGTCCGTCTCTCTCCGTCTCTCTTTCTCTGTGAAATTAGAGTCTGTGGTGGAAAAGGGTTATCTGTTAACTGTCTTGAGCAAGGTCGTGTGATGAGTCAGCCTCTGCGTTCCTCCGGCAGCCTTGCCCTCACACTCTGGTCTCTGCTAAACAAACCTCAGGACCGAAGGCTCCCCTTCCACCTCCTCCTCCCACCTGCTGGTTGTGTGTGTCTGAGCGGCTGTCCTTAGGGCTTTCTTGGGTTTTGAGTAGTGGTTACTTGCAGACCCCAGAGCCTGTGGGTTCATATCTTTGTTCCACCCCCCATAGCTCCTTCACCTGCAGAAAGCTGTTTCTCTGGGCCTCCATTTTCTCATCTGCAAAATGGGCATCCTAATCGCACCTCAGTTCTTAGAGCTGGTGGGGGGAGAGGAGTTCACCGTTGTCAGGGGCATAGCCTCCTACGTCAGTCAGAGGCTGCTGCTGGGGTCTCCTGTATGGTATTCTTCTGACTTCTCAGAAGTTAGCCCTGGGGGCCTTTTTCCTGTCCTCGACCGACCCCAGCCCACCTCTGGGGCCGGGACAGGTCCACCAGGTAGGGTCCCCTCAGCCCTGCAAAGGGGCAGATGCCTCTAGTCCCCAGTGCCCAGAGATAGGGTTCTTTCAAGAGATGTTTGCCCACCCGGAGTTAGCCGGGGGAGGGGGGGTGGGGAATGAATCGCTGTGAAGGCCGGAGACGGCACGCGGTGTGCCCAGGTCCGTGGCGGGACGGGCTGACGTGTGACGTGCAGCAGTCGGCTGTTAGCAGAGCACAAACTGGGGAAACCTCCGCGGGACCAGCTTAGCAAAGCGCTGTTTACCCTTGGCTTTGTGGTTGACGCTGTATGTGGCTAATTTGCCCCAGGAGTATGTCCCCTCAGTATAGATCAGTAGCTCTTAATTGTTGGTGGGTCATGTGCCCCTCCTGATGGCTGTCACGGACCTTTTCCCTGGGAAAGGCGCGTCTGTAGGGTCAGGAATTCCTGGACCATAAGGGTCCCTGTTAAGGGATGCATGAAAACACTAGTTCTCAAAGTGGGGTGCCTGGACCAGCCACATGAGCATCAGCTCAGCGCTGGTTTGAAATGCAGATGCCCCAGGCCCCCTCTGTCGAGAGACTCCAGGGCAGGGGCTCAGCCGTCTGTCCTAACAAGTCCTCAGGTGATTCCAATGCAGGCTGAAGTGTGAGGGCCCTTACGCGTAACCATAGTCTGGTGTGGGATTTAGCGTCTGCCGGATGGAAATCCGCTGAGCCTACAGAGGTCGGTGCCCCTGCTGCATCCGGTGTTCCCTGCTGTTGGAATGACATCGAGATACTGAGTTGTCATCCTGGGGCTTTCAGTCCTTGATGAGCAGGCCACTGATGGGATTGGGAAATACTTTCAATGAAGAGTGGGGGAAGGTACCAGCCCGTGGGATGGGCCGTATTTGAATTATGCACATTCAGTGTTGTTTTTTGACACTGAAAAATCAGAGTAGTCTAGATTTCAAGCCAAGACGTTTCACCACTGAAACAACTTTTGAAACAGGATGTTAAATCGACTTCTTGGTTCTGGCCGTTGGTCTGCACTGCATTCTCTTTAGAAAGCAGGGGGGACCGGTAAGGCAAAGGACCCTGTCAGCCTGTCCCACGACATTCTCCACGCCTTGGGGGGTGTGTGTGTGTGTTTGGTTTTGGTTCAGGGCTTCCGGCCTGTCTTGTGTCCTGGACCAGGATTAGCAGGACCCTGAGAATGACCCAGAAAACGCTAGAGCTGCTGTCAGAATGTCAGCTAGGAAACCTGCATTTCACTTTGGGGTCGTTGTCACGCTAGGTTAAAAATAAGAAGTTGGTTGAGCTGCTAAGAAGGAAGGTCCGTCTTGCCCAGCCGTACGCCGGCGTCTTTCTAAAGAGAGATGACAAGTAAGTGTGACTTTTCCTTCGCTCCTTCGTTGAGGTTGCCCTGCTCGCCACACACCCTGCTCCGCGGAGTAGCCCGGACCTCTGCTCGCTGACCTGAAAGTCGCAAGCAAAGCCTCCCGAGCAAAAGGCCGAGGGCCGAGTGTGCTTTTTAGTTTAGGCCGAAGAGTTGGCTCAGCTCGTGGTCAAGATGCGAGGGGGCGGGGGGAGTGGATTTTAACCTCCAGGACCCTAGGTGTGAAAGACCCCCCCAACGCCCCCCCCCCCCGCCCCGTGAGGCCGCTTCAGCGCAGGGCTAGGTGGGCAGACACCTTGACTCTAGGTGGGAATCAGGTCCACTTCCGAGTAAGAAGGTCCGTTCTAAGCAGGCTGGGTAGTGGGAGGTGTGGAACGGAGTCCATTCGGTCTGGGCCTGCCCTTCCAGCTCACGTGGCCCGGGGCTGCTCACCTGTGCGCGGTGGGGGCGGCCGGGGCGGCCCTCCGCGGGCAGGCGCTCTGCCCGGCCCCGAGCCCCTGTGGGAGCAAGGGGTGTTTCTCTTCTCTTCCTCCTCCCTCTTCGTCCGAGACAGCCCCCTGCGAACCAGAGGGCCCGTGCCGACGTTCCTTTGTGTCCTTGTCCCTTAGCAACGAGTCTGACGTGGTCGAGAGCCTGGATGAGGTCTACCACACGGGAACGTTTGTCCAGATCCACGAGATGCAGGACCTGGGGGACAAGCTGCGCATGATCGTCATGGGACACAGAAGGTGCGGGGCTCCAAGTGCGCAGGACGGGGCAGGGGGAGGGGCCCCAAGGGCCCCCAGGTGCCAGCACGGGCCACCCTCCTTGCTCAGCCCCGTCGCCTGGTCCCGGCAGGGCCTGGGCCGAAGCTGGAGGTGGCCGAGAGGGATCACTTCTGGATCTGCCCCTTCCCCTTGTTAGAGCGGCAGCGCGGGTGCTCTGTGACGCCTGTGTCTTCACGCACGTCATTCCTAGAAGTCCCTCACCCACAAGACCGCGAGTTGTCTGGGTGTGTCCGGGTGTCTGACGCTCCCGGTGGGGCATGCTCTCCCCCGTGCCCTGTGTGCGTCCGGCAGCAGCCCCCAGCCTGGCACCGCCGTGCTCACTGGAGCGGCCCCCTTCCCCGTCAGGCTGTGTGGTTTCCGCCTCCTCTCTGCGGAAGGCCGCACACGGCGGTGAGCCCAGCTTACGCCCTCGGACGGGCACGGCTGGGTGGAGGCCCCGGTTTTCACGTGTGTGCCGAGGCGCGTCGGTCCTCGGGGTGCTCCTCACGAGGGCCACGGCCAAGTCCACGCGTAGGGCCTGTTGTGAAGAGCCCCGCATCAGAGCTGCTCATTGGCGGCTGCTGAAGCTCGAGTTCCAGGCTCGGTTCTCTCCCAGAGCCTCGTCTGGAGTCAGCAAGGCAGCACCCCCCGAACACACTCAGGGAAGCGGGGTGCGCCAGACATCGATTCTGTGAACGGCCCCAGGGGCCTTGCCGCTGCCTGAAGCCCCGCAGCCGTTTTCATCTCGTGGCTGCGGCTCTGTCTCCAGGGTGTTGGGGGGGGGGCGGGGAGGGAGGGAGATGCCACCAAAATGAATAAAAACCATGGCGACCGCGGAGTCCCGTCCTAACCTACCAGGTGCCTCAGGAGTGAGTCCCTCTGGCGCCAGCGGCCAGCTCTGTGCAGCATGCTGGTGTCCTCAGGGCCCCTGCCCGCCCTCTGGGGAAGGTGGCAGTGACTTAGGCTGTGTGACTGGAGGGAGAGGTGAAGTGGCACATTTGCATTCCCTTATCCTCTGGGGCCTGGCATCTGCCGGGCGCTTGGGTGCAGACGGGGCGAGGCCAGCACCCCCTTCTCCCCGGCAGGAGAGGACATGAGCTTCCAAACAGGTCACGGGCTGAGGTCTGGTGGCGGTGGGTGCTGTCGGGGGGAAGCAAAGACGCCCAGGGTGACAGGTGGGCACAGACTCACACGGAGCTGTCAGCGAGGGCTTCAGGGGACGTGCCCTTGAATTGAGGCCTGAGCCACACGAAGGGGCGCTGTGTGGTGAGTTTGCAGCTGAGGGGTGGCTTACGGAGTCCCGGATGTCGTGCGTGGGTGAGCCAACAGCTTGGTACAGGCCCTAGAGCCTGGTGCCACGGGCTTACTGGTCACATGTCACACGTTGGTGGAGGACAGCAGGGTGCCGCCAAGCGTAGGGAATGGGAGGCTCAGCCAGAGGCCGGGGGGGTCGGGGGCCGGGGGTGCTGGTCCTGGGCTCTGAGACACTGGCTGGGTCTCCAGCTCAAGGAGCTGCGGGGCCTCACCCCCAACCCTCCCCCCGGGGCGGCACCAGAGGCCCAGCAGCATCGCCTCTGCCTGTTTCTGGCCTCAGGGTTCACATCAGCAGGCAGCTGGAGGTGGAGCCGGAGGAGGCCGAGGCCGAGAATAAGCAGAAGCCTCGGAGGAAGGCCAAGCGCAGCAAGAAGGAGGCAGACGAGGCTCTGGACGTGGGGCCCCCGGGGGAGGGCGCGGCGGCGCCTGGGTCAGGTGCCCTCGGCGAGGTGCTCATGGTGGAAGTGGAGAACGTCGTCCACGAGGACTTCCAGGTCACGGAAGAGGTGAAGGTACGAGGGCGGCCGACGCCATGAGCCTGTCCATGGCCGTCGGGGACTGAGGGGTGCAGAATGTACACACACCCCCGCCCCCTGCCCGAAGTTCTAGGAAGAACTGGCGTCCAGAAGGTAAAAGAAATGTGCCGGGGCCCTTAGCTGCTCGTGAAGGAGACAGGGTTCGAACCTGGGGCCGGCCCCAGCCCGTGTCCGACGCGTGGGAGCCCTCGGCCTTCCTGTCTGTGCCGGCTCCTTCCCCCGAGACCCAGGTGCTGCAGAGGGAAGCAGGGGCCGCTCGCCGGTCCCCGCGGCCTCGAGACGGGAGTCCTCGGCCCCCACTTCGGGCCTGTGGCCGCGAGCCAGCTGTCAGGCGGCAGGACGTGTCCTTCCACCCGTTCCTCTAGTGCGTGAGCAGCAGGGTGACCCCCGCCAGTGGGTGGGGACGAAGCGGAAAGGCCCCTTGCGAGCAGTCTCCCTGAGAACATGCTGTGCGCAGCCGACCGTCCGGTCTGGATGTGCAGCGCGGTGCCGAGCAGCGTTCTGGGGCGGCCTCTGGGGTCCCGCAGTCTGTTGGTGACGCCTGCTCCTGGCACTGGGATTGCCACCGTCACACCCATGGGCCATACCGGGGCCCTTGGAGCAGGGGCGTCCCATTCCGGAGAGTTCCGGGTGCGCGGGTGCTCTGGGTCCGCGCCATGAGCTGCGTGGCTGGAAGGAAATGTCTGATCCAGTCTGCCGCCGTTGGCCCGGACGGGCCCGCGCAGCTACGAGGGCCGTGTAGCGGGAGAAAGACGCAGCTAGACTCGTCACTGCCGCAGGGGAGAGGTCAGCGAGCCTTGACGAGGCTGCAGGTGCCGTGCACCTCCCTCCGCAGGTTCCTTCTGGAAGGCAGGCTCGCTCCGGGCCGGGTGCTCGCGGTGCAGGGATGCGGCCGCGCTCAGCGCCCACTGGCGCCCTCGCTGGGGTGCGGTGTGCCGGGAACCACGAGTTCCAGGCATCGCGCCCCAGGCTGTCCGTGATGTCCATGGCAGGAGGCTCCTCCACAGGGGGATCGGGGGGAGGTGCTGGGCGGGGACAGGCCGAGAGCATGTCCCCAGAGAGGTCACAGCAGGGTGTGCTGAGGTGGAGAAGGGGGTCGTACTTGAAATCAAGGACTGGAGAGCCCCCGTTCCTTTTCCTCCCTCCACACCGCTGTTCTGAGGTCACGGTTCAGGGTGGCGGGAGGAGGTGGGTGCGGTTTCCGTTCTTCCTGCCTGGTCCCGAGTCCCCAGGACGCTGGTTCAGGCTGGGCTCCCGGGCGCAGAGGCCTCCCTTGGCCTGGGCTGCAGCCCCCGCTGGCCCAGGACCGACGGTGGCCCCCCCCTTCGCCAGGCGCTGACTGCCGAGATCGTGAAGACCATCCGGGACATCATCGCCTTGAACCCGCTCTACAGGTTGGTTCCGGTGCCACCGGCCATCCGAGCGTGCGGCCCGCCACCCCCGGCTGGGCTGGGCTGGGCTGGGCTGGGCTGGGCCGGGCCGGGCCGGGCCGGGCCGGGCCGGGCCGGCCTCCTGGTGCTGCCGGGCTGGCGGGAAGCTTTCTCGGAGTGGTGTCCTGACAGAGAACCTTGCGGGTGCGGGGTTCACGGCACGGGGCCCGGCCCCGCGTGAGGCGATCCTGCTTCCCTCGCGGCAAGGAGGCCCGGGGGCAGGGCGTGGGGGGGCCCAGTCCGGGGCCTTCGCCTCCCTCTTCCTCACAAGGGCTCAGATTTGGTCAGAAGCCTTTTTGTCACCTGCTGCGGCTGGAGAGAATTTCCAGGGGGTCCCCCCACGGCTGCTGGAGGGACCCGTGTCTGGGTGTGGGGGTGATGGGCTCTCGGCTCTGGGACCGGTGGCCTCACTGGCCCCGGCTCTCAGTGAGCGTCCCAGGGCCTTGCCCCGCGCTGCCGGGGGGGAGGGGACGCGGGCCACCTCCCGCGTCGGTCCCTGTGGCCCATGGCAGCGTCCCTCTGTCGCCGGCAGGGAGTCTGTGCTGCAGATGATGCAGGCGGGCCAGCGGGTGGTGGACAACCCCATCTACCTGAGCGACATGGGCGCCGCGCTGACCGGGGCCGAGCCCCACGAGCTGCAGGATGTCCTGGAGGAGACCAATGTGAGTGCGTCCTGCTCGCTTCACGCCCCCCTGCGCGGTCCCCGTTCTCCCTGGCAGGTGCGTGGTGGCCCCACGGGCAGGGCCTTGTGACGAGCAGGGGGCATGCTTGGCTTGTGCCAGCCTTTTGCTGATATGACCCTTCCGGACTGCAGCCCGCAGACATGGGGGGCGGGGGGGGGTCTGCCCGGAGCAGGTGCTCGCGGAACTGGGCGAACAGAGGGCGCGTGGCTCCGGTGGGTGGTGCGTGGCCAGGTCGTCCGCCCTGGGGACGCCCCGTCCGTGAGGTTCTTGTCCCGCACCCTCACCGGGCACCCCCGCCGCTTCTGATGGCCACTCGCACCTTCCCTCTCTTGGCAGATCCCCAAGCGGCTGTACAAGGCCCTCTCCCTCCTCAAGAAGGAGTTTGAGCTGAGCAAGCTGCAGCAGCGCCTGGGGCGCGAGGTGAGCGGGGCTGGGTGTGCTGGGGGAGGCGCGAGGTGAGCGGGGCT
>PISW01006243.1:0-113300 GCA_004023785.1 Mungos mungo
CCTCCCTGGGCCTCGGCTTCCCCTGTTCTAGGAGGAGGTGGGGACTCTGCCATCTAACAAGACCATTCAGTTCCGGTTCTGAGTCAGGGCTAAGAAAAGGGATGTAGAGAAGCTGGGTCCTCTGACTGAGCCCGGCCCCCCAGGGAGAGACCCCACACTCACTCTTCTTGCAGGAGGTGCATCTGCACTCTTTGCAGGTGCAGGAGTCGGCGCATGCGCAGGAGCCACCTGCCAGGGCGGGAAAGAAGCACAGTGAGCACAAGTGCAGTGTAGGAGCTACAGCGGGGAGGTGGGGGGGGGTGGAGGACAAGCGTCCCGTGGGCCTCCTTGTCCCTGCCCAGCCCGGGGAACTGCCTTCTCATGCAGGGCAGGGAAGGGACGCCCCACTCTCTCTGCTGGTGCTTGGAAAGGTAGGTCCCCTCCCGCTTTTACTCCACAGGGAAGGTCCGAGGCTGCAGGCTTAGCCCAAGCAGGCTAAGGCTGGGGCCAGAGCCTTTGGTCTTGAATCCTAAGGGGGCAATGCCCCACCTCCCATCAAGCACTGGCTGCTCCAAGGCCTGGACAGAGCACTGCGTCCCAGGTCAGCAGCCCCCGACCAATTAGGGGACCCCGACGTGACCCCAGTGCCCTCCACTGGAACACAGAGGCACAGCGAGAACGGAAATGCTCTCGCCACTGGGCGAGGGAGAGAGCACAGCACGTGCTCACGAAGGGAGTCTGCTCCAGCTCAAGTTCAAAGTTCTGGCTCTTTTAACCCCAAGGACTCTCGGTCCGGGCCTGGGAAACTGCAGCCTAAGGCTTAGAGCGGGGGACCCCTTACCGGTGGAGCAAGAGCAGTTGCGGTCCATCTCGAACCGAGGTGACGACGGAGGTCCAAACCAGGCAGCACAAGAAGCGCACTGCTGAGGGCTGGAGGCGTGGTGCAGCCTGTGAGCGGCGGGCCAACTTTATAGCGGCGGCGGGCGGTCCGGGCGCAAAAGCCCCGCCCCTGTTTTTGCTCCCGCCCCGCGGAGAGAGCGCGGCCCGCGTGTCCTTGGCTGTGCTGTGTGCACCCTGCGGGGCCGGGCGCACGGGTCCACGAGGGCGGCGGGGCTCCGTGCGCACGGCGGGGAGGGGCACGCGGCGGTCGGCACGTCGTGTCCTAGGCTCGCTGGCCACCCCGTCTCTGTCTCCGGGAGAATGACAGCTGCCCTGTTTCTGTCTGTTTTGGGAACCCTGCCTGGCTCCTAGCGGCTTCCCTACCTACCCCTGGCATGTGTCCCCGGGGTCGCCCTTTCCCGCACCCCGTGTGCAACCCAGCCTCTCCTTCCATACCCAGGCTTGGTGGGGTCAAGGGGCAGAGGGTGGGTGTGCAGGACGACTTGGTAGAGCTGTGTGCAGAGGATTGGCGGTGGACTAACCTTTGCCTCCCCTGGCATGTTTTTTTCGGCCCCAAGTCGGACTTTCGGGCTCCTTTACCCTATGCACTGCGCAGAGGAGACAGACTATTGCCTCCTTGCGTTCTCCACGGGCAAAAGAATACATAGGTACAATTGTCCAGGTACTTTTTTGGGTTAAAACTAGCGCTTCCCACAGCCTGCCGTTTCACCCCACTCCAGACTGGCTGAACTCTTGCCCAATGGGTAGGATGCCCACAAAGGAAGGATTCTTTTAGGTGATAGGGAGACCTGGCTTTAAAGTAATAAAGACAAGTGGTTATTACTCTTTAAGCATCTCAAGAATTACATAGCATTTATTATGTACCAGGCCATTGTATAATCTCTTTTGAAACTTGTAAATTTCACAAAGGTGACCCCAATAGGGAAAGACCCCAAATAGGGAATTACTGTTACTTTTGAGCCCTTTTTGTTAATGGAAATCTACAGTACAGAGTCTAAATTACTTGGTCAAGATCACACAGTGAGAAGTTGTACACTGATTTGAATCCAGTCAGTTTCCCTGGGGAAAGAGAAAGTCTGTGATAAGCCGGATTTGACCTAAGTATGTCTGTGCCTCTCTACGACTTGAGACCTTTTCAACAAGAGCAAACTACCCCCTCAAATCATGGGGAGCAAATGAAGTGATCGATAAGTGAAATACACAGATATTTATATAGCATATTTTCATTTACTATATATACTTTTCTGGCTATCTTCTATGTCTAGAATAAGATTGATTCTCATTTTTAGTAATCATAAAGAGTTTGTCTTTCTTTAAATTAAAGAAAATAAAGGGGCGCCTGGGTGGCTCAGTGGGTTAAGTGTCCGGCTTCTGCTCAGGTCATGATTTCGTGGTTCGTGGGTTCGAGCCCCAAGTCGGGCTCTGTGCTGACAGCTCAGAGCCTGGAGCCTGCTTCAGATTCTGTATCTCCCTCACTCTCTGACCCTCCCCTCCTTGTGCTGTCTCTCAAAAATAAATTTAAAAACCATAAAAAATATTTAATTAAAAAATACGAATCATTTCAAAGTAAATGTTAAATAAAATATGGTGTAGGTGGTAAGAGAAATTGCAGGTGTCTTTTGGTAGCTGATCTAAGGCACAGATCATCTTCCTCGTGGCTTTATCCCTGTAAGGCTGATCACAGTTTGTGGGGAAATTGAATGATGCTCTCTGGCCCAAAGGTTACATTCTCCTGTGTTTGATAAAAACTACACAGGACACATAACCAGGCACCCCAAGCCAGGCTGATTTGAAGTAAATAAATCCTCCTTGTGCTATGCATAATAATAATAATAAAGTAATAGCACCCCAAGCCTGGCTTGTTTGTCAGGAAGTAAACAAATGTGACCTATGCTATGTATAATAATAACAAAGCAATAGCTAATATTAATAGTTTGCTTGTGACATGCTAGACACTGTTCTAAGTTCTTTATATGTATTAACTCATTCATACCTTTGAGTCAGATGCCTTTCTTTGCCGCTTTTACAGCGGAAGTACTAAGCCGGAGAGGTTTACGTCACACAGCTGAAAGTGACCTGGGTGGGATTTGCACTCACCCGGGCTTTGCTGCATGCCCTCACCCTCCTCCCTGTACCATGACTTCACATGCAAGGTGAGGACACCAAACACCAGGCACAGAGCAGCAGAGGGAAGAGCACTGGGTTGGCAGTCAGAACCTCTCCATTAACTTTCTGCCCTCTCTGGGCTTCGGTTTCCCATCTCTCAAGCTGGGCACAATTGCTCCATCTCCAGAGGCCCTTCCACCTTTGAATAGTGAGAGGCAATATTTAGCACCCAGTGCCATCATAACCGGCCAGCTGTGGGCAGGGCCTGAGGCCAGCTGTATTGATTCAGACCCCTGACTAGGAGCTGTGTGACCTTGGACAGGTGGCTCCATCTCTCTGAAGACGGCGCAGCTACTCCAACGCCTGCATGTTCACTCTCTCACTGATTCCTGCAGACCAGATGGCATGAAGGACGGTGAAGACTTTTGTCTGTCCAAATGCTGTGGCAGCATCTTGTCCCGGAGGCACTGTGCTGGTCATCCACCCTCCTCCCAGCATTAGGTCAGCAAATTTCCAATCCCACCCTTAACCTCCAACAGAGTAATGCTTCCAGAGGAATGACCCTTTCCCCAAGAGACTTATTGGGATTCAGTAGGATTCCCTCTGCATGAATGTCAGTGTGGACATAATGACCATTGTTTATTAAGCCCTAGCCAGGAGCCAGGAGACTATCATTTAATACCACATAGAGATTGAATCTCCTTTCTACAAATGGGGAAATTGAGGCTGAGTAAGGTTGAGCAGCTTGCCCAGGCAATTCCACCTGTGGCAAAGTAGGCTGTGAGCCAGACTGCCTGGCAGCCAAGCCCATGCACTGGGCACAGGCTGCCTTCTGAAATCCTCTCTTCACACCAGGCACCCACAGGCAAGCATGGTCCTGATTCCGAGCCATGTGACTCACTTTCTCCTTTGATTGAACATCAAATAGCAATTCCCTCCCCTAAGAGCCAAGGAGGACTAACCGTTGGCATTAGTTACAAGTCACTCGGGGCCTCTCTCCTGCCTCATAAGCACCGCAATGACTTCCAAACTGCAGGAGTGGCCACCACCCTGCACAGACAGACATGGATCCAATTCTTGGGTACCCTCCCTCTTGCTGGGAAATGGCTGGGCCATTGCCTCCAATTCCCCAGTGACTTTGCTGGTCTCAAGTTGCCAAGGGCTGGATTTTGCAGGGGCAGATTCCAGCCTGACCTGGGGAGGAACTTCCAAGGAATCGGAGCCAAGTCACAACAGAATGTTCTCAGGGGTACTGGGTATCCTGTCAGTGGCAAGCCAAGTTCCCTGTGGGGAAGGACATCCAGGACAGAGCTACTCACGTGTGTGTGTGGTCCACAGCACTGGGGCCTTTGTGAATTGTTTCTAGTGCTCAGTGGACACCGTCCATGACTATATATATGTGTAGTGTTTTAAAATGTCTAATGTTATTTGTTGGTGTATTTATTGAAATGATGTGTGTTTCATTTAAAATTGTGAGACTTGTATTGTCCTTTTATGGCATTTCTGTAAAATAGAGTTTCACCAAGGTTTAGTCTGCGATGCACAGAAAGTAAAAACCATACCTTCACCACAAAGAGTTTTTGAGAAGCCCCATGTAGGATTCAAAGAGGTGAGAAGTTGTTTTCCAACTCCCCTTAGTCACTTTGAAGCCTAAAATCTGGTGAGGAACTGATGTTGGGCAAAGGACCCCATGGAGCATGAGAAATTCTGGATTGACATAGCACCTGGCTGGCTCAGTCCCTACAGCATGTGACTCTTGATCTCTGGTAGGGAGTTTCAGCCCCACCTTGGCCTTAGAGATTACTTATAAATTAAATAAATCCTGGGTTGAGAAGTTTCTCTGCCATCAACACTTGACATGAGAACAGAGGGACCCGATCCGTCCTTGTGCTTTAGATCATCTGGCTCTTTCATTTTACAGAAAGTTTAAGTTCAGCGATGTAACCTGACTTGCTTTTAGGCACCCAGTTTATTGGGGACTAACGCTTGTGTCCAGAACCCAGGTTTCTGCATTTCCAGTCCATTCCACCCCAGCCCTCCTGGGCACGCAAAGGAAAACAGAAGCCAAAAAAAAGTTAACAACTTTTATTATAATTCACGTATTTTATAAGACAAAAAAAAAAAAAAAAGGAATGTAGCAAATGCATCAGGTTTGTACCCAAAACCAAACATACAAACAAAAACCCGGCAGGTTTGTACACGTTGCTCTATTTACATCGGGAACAGGCCTCCCGGACATCAGGCGCAGCAGCTGCACTTGTCCGATGCCCCTTTGCAGATGCAGCCCTGGGCACACTTGGCACAGCCCGCGGGGCAGCAAGAGCAGCAGCCTGTGAAAGAGAAGGAGGCGGCAGAGGTGAGCACTGGGCACAAAAGATGAATGATTCTGGTCCTCCCCAACAGGGCCCATGGAGGGGGCATCAACTCCCCCTAGGAGGATGGGGTGGGGGCGGCGGCGGGTAGGAGGTGTGCGAGGAAAGGCGGCACTCACTCTTCTTGCAGGAGGTGCATCTGCAGGCTTTGCATTTGCAGGAGCCGGCGCACGAGCAGGAGCCACCTGCAAGGAAAAAGGCAGCGGTGAGAACTGTCCCCGGAGAGGACTCGAACGCGGGAATGGGTGCTGGCCGCCCGGGTTCGAGTCTCAGATCCACAACCAGTCCGTGGGGACCCGGACAAGCCAGGACGTCCGACCCCTTGGCGGTAGAAGCGGGGCTTGATTAACCTAGCAAGAGGAACACCGTAAGGCTTTGGGAAGGGGCAGTTAGCACCCCGAGAGTGAGTGATCAAGAAGGGGGCGTCCGAGATGGCTTCTCTAGCTCTGCAAACGACGCACGGCCCCTTACCGGTGGCGCAGGAGCAGTCGGGATCCATGGCGAGAAGAAGTGGTGGCCGGAGTCCGGAGACAGCTGTAGGGAGGTGGCTGGCGCTTCGAGGAGGCGTGGTGCGGCGCCGCGCGCCGCGCGGCCTTTATAGCGGCCAGGAGCCGGGGCGAGTGCAAAAGCCCGCCCCGCGCGGCCGCCCTGCTGCACACGCCCCGCGCTGAATCACCCGCGGCCGTGCGCGCACCGAGCTGTGCACACGGCCGCCCGCCCCGGTTCCCAGAAGCCGCCTCCGGACGCCGCGGGCCACCACGTGCGTGCGGGCCGGGTGCAGAGCGAGGACACCGCGTGCCGGCAGCCGGGCCCTGCGCCCGGCACCCTGCCCCGTGGCCTGTGCTTGAACTCGAGATGTGTGGGGGCGGGGGAAAGCTGGGGTGGGGGGGCGGGCAGCGGGTCTTGGGGCCCCCACCTGGACAGAAAAATCGGTTGAAAGTACAGACTACAAAAACTTCTTTGTACCTGTCAAGACTTAATAATTGTGTACCAGCATAGTAAGCCCATGGGATGGTTAGGGACCACAGATCTATCCAATGTGGATGGAGTGCTTTACCGTATGATAGGGACATAGTTAGCGTGCTCTGTGCCCGCTCTCATTTAACCCCGTAACAACCGTTAAAAAGAAAACTACTGGCCCCAAATGGTGTCTCTTAGGCCAAGTCACCAAACGGGACTAAATACCTAACCTAACTGCAGTTTTAACCTCCCCCAGAAGTGTAAGTCTTAAGGATCAAGGAGGAATTTTCTTTTTTCTTTTAAACATGTATTTATTTTTGAGAGACAGAGAGAGACAGATCACGAGCAGCGGAGGGTCAGAGAGAAGGGGACACAGAATCAGAAGCAGGCCCCAGGCTCTGAGGTAGCGGTCAGCACAGAGCCTGATGCCGGGCTCGAACCCACAAACTGTGAGATCATGACCTGAGCCGAAGTCTGACGCTCAACCGACTGAGCCACCCAGGCGCCCCAATGAGGAGTTTTCTGATCAACACCAATGAGGCAATCTGTCACAGGAGCCCTCTCTGTTTCCCAAAGAAAGATGAAATAATCCAGCCTGCCCTTTCACCTAACCCCACTCACCCCTCCCACCCCACCCCTGCCCTTCCACCCAAAGGAAGCTGACCTTACCTAAAACAGTCCTTTTTTTCCCTTTGTTCATAACTTACTTGACGGGCTCACTTTCCTATAAAAACCTTCTATTTTGTACAACTCCTCCTCTACTTGCAAGATGGGATGCTAATTCATGAATCACTTAATAAAGCCAATTAGATCTTCAAAGTTACTCAGTTGAATTTTGTTGTTGTTTTTTTTTTAACATAATCCTGTGAGATAAGTATGACAGGGAAAAATAGGATAAAATAGGCAGAGAAGGAAAGATTAGGAGCTGAGGTCCCTGGGTGGGGAAAAACACATATTCTGAAACAATACTGGGAGTGTCTGATGACAGCAAACCCCTTGGGGCATAAGATTCCTCTATTTTATTTTATTTTAATAGTTTATTGCCAAGTTGGTTTCCGTAGAACACCCAGTGCTCTTCCCCACAAGCGCCCCCCTCCATGATCATCACCTCCCTTCCGCTAAGACTCCTCTTTTTTTTTTTTTAATGTTTTTATTTATTTTTGATACAGAGAGAGACAGAGCATGAGAGGGGGAGGGGCAGAGAGAGAAGGAGAAACAGAACTAGAAGCAGGCTCCAGGCTCTGAGCTAGCTGTCAGCACAGAGCCTGACGCGGGGCTCGAACCCACAAACGTGAGATCTGACCTGAGCCGAAGTCGGAGGCTTAACCGACTGAGCCACCCAGGCGCCCCTAAGATTCCTCTTAAGAATGTAGCAGACACAGGGGTGCCTGGGTGGCTCAGTCAGTGAAGTGTCTTATTTCTCCTCAGGTCATGATCTTGTTCGAGTCCCTCATTGGGCTCTGTGCTGACAGCTCAGAGCCTGAAGCCTACTTCAGATTCTCTCTCTCTGCCTCTCCCCTGCTTGGGCTCGCGTGCTCGCACTCTCTCTCTCTCTCTCTCTCTCTCTCTCTCTCTCTCTCAAAAATAAATAGACAAAAATTTTTTAAAGAAGTAACAGACACCACCTACTCCCCCTCAGGTTTCCCTCAGGAATTGGACAAAAGATCCGACTAAAAATAAGTAGACCATAAGACGTATGACCCACTAGGACTGATATGGCCACAGACGGCCCCTCATACAATGGAACTGAGGTAGCCAGGGACGGACGACTCAGCACTAGAGCTATCAAACCAATAAGGGTAGAACCTGGAAAGGAACAATGGGGGGGGGGTAACCAGAACCTTATAAAACAAGGACCTTTACCTATAGTCGTGGGTATTCGCCTTCGAATGCCCCCTCTCTGTAAAGAGTTTCCTACTCTTCTTCTTTACTGATCTTATGCTCTAATAAACTTTTGCTGCTCATTTTGTGTGCACCTCCTCATTCTTCAAAGTGGGGAGACAACAAAACCCGGGCATAGAGGTAAAAAAAATCCTGCAACATAAGAACTATATCTTAGTCTTATTTTATTGTTTTAAATGTTTATTTTTGAGAGAGAGAGGCAGATAGAGCATGAACAGGGGAAGGGCAGACAGAAAGGGAGACACAGAATCTGAAGCAGGCTTCAGGTTCCAAGCTGTCAGCACAGGGCCCAATATGGGACTTGAACTCACAAACTGTGAGGTCATGACCTGAGCTGAAGTCAGATGCTTAACCGACTGAGCCACCCAGGTGGCCCTTATTTTATTTTTTAGTGTTTATTTTTGAGAAAGAGCGAGAAATCGAGCAACCAGGAAAGGGATGGGGGAGGGGAAGACAGAAGATCCGAAGCAGGCTCTGCACTGACAGCAGCAAGCCTGATGTGGGGACCGAACTCACGAACTATGAGATCATGACCTGAGTCGAAGTTGACCACTCAGCCAACTGAGCCCCCCAGGCACTCCCCCACCCCCGCTTAGTCTTATTTTAAAGAGGAGGATATGGTGGCCCAGAGAGGTTAAGTAATTTGCTCAATGTCACAGAGCTAGCACATAGCAGATCCTGGTGATTCAAATCAAACCGTCCAGTAGATGCTAAGGGTAGATCGCTGAAAGGTAGGTATCAACAAGGGAGAGTAAGGATCAAGAAACCACAAGCCTGGTGCTCAGGAAACTCGTAGTCATGGGGGCAGCCCCGTGAGTACACAAGGGAAAAGTGACACCAGGGTCATGGCTAGGATAGAGGTTCATTCAGGGCCAGGGGGAACAGAGAGGAGGCATGTCAGTCCAGTCTGGGAGGAGGTAGGTAAGGAAGGCAAAAAGGTCTTTGCCAGGCAGCGGAGGGGAAGGAGTTGTATGCCAGCCTGCAGAAGCAGCAGCCAGATGGAAAGTTGGCATTGCTCTGGAACGTGTGGAAGGGAAAACCCCACAGGAACTTTCTTCCCCAGTGTGCTTTGAGGGGAAGAGTGCAGGGAGCGTCCACATTCGTCTCTGAGGAGGCACGCCCTGCTCCCTTGCTCATGTGTGTCTGACTTCTGGGTAACGGATCTTAGATCATCGTCCTGGGAATGCCCGGTGTGTCATTAGGTGAGTCAGCAAACTCTGGTTGCTGGAAGGCTCCTGGCAACTCAGGGAACGTGGTTGCGGCAGCAGGGAGTTTAGTGAGGAGGCGGGCAAGGACAGGCTGTCCTCGTAGCATTTACTCTAAGGTCCTGTGGAGACGCCACTTCCTCTCGGGAACCTGTCCTGAGCCCCATGCTCGGTCAGGATGCCTGTGGGACGTGCTGGTAAACATCCTGTCCTCTTCCATCCTGGAACTTTCCATGTCTGTAATATGCAGGAACTGTGTGATTCTTGGATTGATAGCTGTATCCCTCCCCCATTCCCCCATTCCAGAACGGTCATTGAACCCCAAAACGTGGCTCTGGCCCCGAGCACAGGACAGAGTTGGCAATAGATGTTTACTAAATATTTGTCAAATGAATTAAAGGAAGTAATTCCATGAATGTCCCCTCCCTCCCCAGTCTCCACCTTGCATTAGGGTCAATTACAAAATGAAAGTAAAAAAACTTCTTCCACCGCCCTGGGACCTGCGTGCTCACTCAGATGAAAACGCCAAGCAGGGCAGGAGAGTTGAACCATCAGAGGGACTAAATTCTAACAGTTGCTGCCACTCACTCGCTGATTGACCTTCGGGCGGGCAGTTATGTGCCAGGGCCCCTCTGAGCCTCAGTTTACTCAACCTGTCAAATGATCCAATTGTACTAGAATTTGAGGGTCACATGCAAACTTTCTCTGAGTTTAGAGCCAAGGTCTGAGAAATCTGTCTGGCAGCCCTAGTGGACTGGAGCATCGAAGTTCTGCTCTTGGAGCCGTGGACAGATTTTATTGTTGATATTTACATATACACACACATTGTATGCAAAATTCCTGGTTTCTAATCGGGTGGTCACTGGTCCACTCAGGGGAAATGATCCAACATTATGAAGAGAGAACAAGGCTTGTTCTTGCCCTCAAGGTCTTAAATCTGGCATTGGGTCTAGGCCATCCATGTTGGCAGTAAAATTTGCTTCCAGCCCGTTAGCTGCTTGCCTTGAATCATTTTGACTCTGTAAGGGGAGGGATGACCAATCAGCAAAGGGGAGGGGGGGCCTGGCCCTAGTCTTGCTCATCGACATGTCCCCTGAAAACCTCACTGTGCTTGGGACACGCTGGAGAGGGAAGACCTTGCCATGTCTGCAGCCCTGGCATGCAGGTCTGAGGGAGGGAGATGAGAGGTGAGGGACATGAAGCCAAGCAGCATTAGATGAGGAAAAATACCACCCCGCCCACCCTGGTCTAATCTGATGTGAGTCGTCAGCATGAGCCCATGATGCGGCCCTGGCCTGCATTAATAGAAGTATGCCATCTAGAATGAAGGAGGTGAACTTTCACTCTCCTTTTAACTTAAGAGGTGGATGTTTATAGTTCTGCACACAGCCATCCATTCATTCTTCCCTTGCAGTAGTACTCTTTGTTTTCCTTTGTACAATCTCTCCTCTGTACTCTTGGTCCATATGGTTGGACGGTGTAGACCCCATCTCTGGGATCCCAAGCCATTCCACTTTCCTGGCCACAGTGATTGGCTCTGATTGGGTCACCCAGCCATGAACCAAAAAGAATCACTAAGACTTGCGCCAGGAATGCTGGGAAAATGAAGTTACTCTTTCTGTCTACACTTGAACCTGAGGCAATGTGAAGCTGAGTTTCTAAAGCCTTTGTCTCCATGAGAGGAGCCTGAGTATAAAATCATGACAACAGAAACGGAGCCTGACATCACTGGAACACCTGAATCCAGCCGTTCTCGAAGCCACTGTGAGTCAATCATTTTCTTTTTAGTTAAATCATTCCGGATAAAGTTCTCACCCTGTGGGCTGTGTTCATTGTTGGGCTTCCACTGTCCAGAAAACTGTTCAACACAACGGTCCTAAGACTCAAAAGCCCATCGTGGGAATGGCATTTGAGAGTCATGGACAGGTTCATTCTGGGAGGAAACCGTTACCTTCAGATATTTGGACAGTGGTTGCTCTGATTGTCTCTAGCTATGCAACATATTGCCCAAAACTTAGCAGCTTCAACAACTGTTTTATTGTCCCTCTTGGTTTTGTGGGTCAGGAATTCCAACAGGGTTCATCTGGGTGATTCTCCTGTTTCATGTATTATTGACCGAGGTCACTTGGTGCCATTCGGCTGGTGGATGGGCTGGTCTGGAAGATCTAAGACAGCCTCACTCACATATCTGGCGCCCCGGAGCTATTGACCAGAGCTCCCACAGGTGGCCTCTTCAGCATGGCAGCCTCAGGGCATTTAGGGCTCCAAAGGTGCGAGGACAGAGGACCAAGACGCTGGAACAGTAGCTGGGAGTTTCTGAAACCCTGGGCCCTGAAACTAGCACAGATCAGTTTCACCACTTCCTGTTGGTGAAGCAGTGATGGATCCTGCCGCCCAGGTTCAAGGGGAAAGGAGGAAGGCTCCACGTCTTGCTGGGAGGAGTCGGTGATTTGCAGGATCTCTAATCTGCGGAAGCAGTTGTGGTGAAAACTTCGGAGCACGTGCTGTGCCCTAGGCCTGGTGTTAAGAACATCCTGAGTTTATTTCACTTAGTCCTCAGCATAGCTCAACAAGGCGGATGCTGTTATTATCTTCATTTTATAGGCGAGGCCCTGGAGTTACATGACCCATTCAGGGTCACACGGCCGTAAATGGCAGCACTGGGATGTGAACCCAGGACTTTCTGACTCCGTGCCCACATGTTTATGCTGTGCTGAAAAGAAGACCTTAGACTTGTACTCTGTGGTCCCAAGGGGAGAATCTGGCCAAGGGTGGGGATGCAGTGATAAAGGCTCTGCTCTAGATGGCAAAGGCCTTTTTGCAATGAGAGCTGACCATGCTCAAAAGGGACCAGCTTGGAAGATAGTTTCCTGTCACCACAGCAATAGAAACAGAGCCTGGCGATTCCAGCATTAGGCAGGGGGACAGAAAGAGGTTAGGTGCCTTCCTCCTGGGAGGTCCTGTAATTCCATGGTGCCTGTCACAGGTACCATCTGTGTGATCTTTGTTCTTCCTTCTCTTTCCACGGACCCTGCCTTCCTTTTGGAGGTGTATTCGTTATCCGTTGCTGCGTAACAAACTCAGCAGCTAAGACAACACACGTGTTCCCTCATGGTTTCTGTGGGGCAGGAGTGCAGGCAAGGCTTAGCTAGGCCCTCAGGCTCAGGGTCTCTCATGGACAGCAAGCGGGCTGTCAGCCAGGGGCCACAGGCACCTCAAGAGTGAACTGGGACAGGATCTGCTTCCAAGCTCCCTCACGGGGTTGTTGGCAGGATTTGGGCCCTTGGGGGCTATAGTGACAAGGCCTTTGGTTCTTCATGAGCTGTTGGCCTCCCTTGGGTCCTGGCCACATGGGCCTCTCCACAGAGCGTCTCACAACAGGACAGTGAGTAAGCTACAGGGCAAGGGAGAGTGCAATGGCAGTGTGATCAGACAGAAGTCACAGGAATGGGAGGGAGTGCCATCCCACTGCTTTTGCAACATTGTATTTGTGAGAAGAAGTCACTAGGTCCAGGCCACACTCAAGGGGAGGGGCCACCCTGGGGGAGCAGTAGTGGAGGATGACGTCACTGAGGCTACCTGGGGAGAAGGCAGGGCTTTCTGCCTTCAGGCTCTTTTGCATCTTTTGCTGCTTTCTTTGCCTAAAATGCTCTCTTCACCCCTGTCCCATTCAACTGTTGGGTCTCAGCTTAAAGATCATTTCCTCAGAAAAGCGTCCCTGTGACCCAAAATATCTGAGTCTCTCTCTCTATGATCTGCAAACATGGGCCTTCTCTGTAGCACTTTTTACAATGACAGATACTCATGATAAAGCAACTATTATTTCCAGACTCCAGATGCTGGGCCGGGTGCTCGGTGCTTTAAGTGTGCGAACTCGCTGGATTCTTCTGACAGCTCCAGAAGATTAGGGACTGTGACCGCCCACGTTTTGCAGAGGGAGAGACAGGCTCAGAGAGGTGAAGCAACATTGCTGAGAGCCAGTGGCCAGGAAGGGGCCCAGCCAGGCGGTCTCACCCCCAGAGCTGGGCACTCAGACCCCTCCACACGCAGCCTCTCCCAGCGGCTAGGGCTGTGTGTGATTTTTTTGTTTAACTTTGGACTCCCCACTGGGCTGTGGGCTGTCTGTGTAGCTCTGGCACCTGGCACAGTGCCCGGCTCCTGGTGGGCGCTTAATAATGCAGAGGAATGGGGAAAATTGAGTCCTGCCAGCAGCCGGTAAGGAGGCTCCTTGAAGGGCGAGGCCTGCCTTGTGGAGAACCAGCTTTGAAAGCCTGCATTCAGGGAGCTGCTAAACGCCTCCGCCCTCACTCCCTTCTCACTAATCTGGCCTCGACTTCCCTTTACTGTCACCTGAGCACTTCTGCCCTAGGATCAGGGCATTCCAGACCCTTCTCCAAGCACACGTGACACTCCACGCCCCAGGTTTTTGCTCCCTCCTATTGCTTCCAAAAGCCCATTAAAAAAAAAAAAGAGTTTATTTATTTATTTTGAGAGAGAGAGAGCCCAGAAGGGGAGGGGCGGAAAAAGAGAGAGAGAAAAAGAGAGAATCTCAAGCGGTGCTGTGCTGTCAGCACAGAGCCCAACGTGGGGTTTGATCCCGCGAACTGTGAGATCATCACTTGAGCCATAATCCAGAATATGATGCTTAACTGACTGAGCTCCCCAGGGGCCCCCACACACCAAGAGCCCATTTCAAATGCCTCCTCCTCTAAGGAGCTTTCCCTGATCTGCAACCTAGAGGAGTCACTCCCTTCTTAAAGCCATCAGAGCTTTTGTTTCTACCTCCTCACCCTCCCCGGGGCCTCACCCTCCCAAACTCTAAAATGAGGAGAAAGCTATGCCATGGTCTTGTTTCTTCCAGCTCTAAAGCATTCAGGATTCCACTCCAGAGTCTTGTGATGGCTTTACCCTCCCCACCCGTCTGTGAGTTCTTGAAGGGATGAGACCATTTCTTCTCATATGTCCTCAGTGTCCCCACACAGCGTGGTGAGTTTTAGGCATTCGCGGATATTTTTATGATGAAACGGTTTGGGGGCCCGAGTTGAGACGCAGCTCAGTGGAGATGGATGCCTCCTACATCTCCTACAAAATCCCATGGAAAGGTGGAAAGATCGCTCATTACAAGCTGACTGATGGAAACCTGTAAGGAATACCCCAGAAATCCCTGATTTATTTTTTTTAATGTTTGCTTGTTTGTTTATTTAGCGAACAAGAGTGGGGGAGGGACAGAGAGAGACTCCTAAACAGGTTCCATGCTCAGCATGGAGCCCAGTGTGGGGCTTGAGCTCACAACCATGAGATTGTGACCTGAGCCAAAATCAAGAGTTGGATGCTTAACTGAAGGAGCCACCCAGGTGCCCCTCCCTGATTTCAAATTATATCACAAAGCTATAGTAATCAAAACAGTATAGTCTTGGCAAAGAAACAGTCATATAGATGAACGGAACAGAATAGAAAACCCCGAAATAAACTCACACATATATGGTCAATTGATTTACAACAAAAGAGCCACGAATATTTGGGGAAAGGACAGTCTCTTCAATAAATGATGTTGGGAAAACTGGACAGACACACACACAAAAATGAAACTGGACCATTGTCTTACGTGAATACACAAAATATAAATTAAAATACATTAAAGATATGAATAGAAGAGCTTAAGCCATAAGACTCCTAGAAGAAAACATGGACGGAAAACGCCTTGATGTCAGTCTTGGTGATGATTGGTTTTTGGATTTGACACCAAAAGCAAAAATAAACAAATGGAACTCCGTTAAACTAAAAAGCTGTTGTGCAGCAAAGGAAACCATCAACAAAATGAAATGGAAACCTAGTATCTAGGAATAAATATGTGCAAATCATATAGCTGATAAGGAGTTAATATTCAAGATGTGTGAAGAACTCATATAACCTAATAGCCGAAAACCAAACAATCTGGTTAAAAAATGGCTAGGAGATCTGAATAGATATTTTTTCAGAGAAGACATACACGCACATGAAGAAATGCTCAACCACCCTAATCATCAAGGAAACACGCATCAAAACCACAATGAGACATCACCTGACACCTGTCAGGATGGCTATTAACTAAAAGAAAAGAGATAACAAGAGTGGGTAAGGATGTAAACTGGTGCAGCCACAATGGAAAGCAGTATGGAGTTTCCTCAAAAAATTAAAAATAAAACTACCAAACCAACTTGGTAGTAAACTATTAAAAAAAAAAAAAGATCACACCATGAAAAATAAAACTACCATAGGGGCATCTGGGAGGCTCAGTTGGCTCAGGTCATGATCTCACGGTTTGTGAGTTTGAGCCCTGAGTCAGGCTCTGTGCTAACAGCATGGATCCTGCCTGGGATTCTCTCTCAACTTCTCTCTCTGCCCCTCTTCTGCCCTCTTTGTCTCTCAAAATAAATCAGCATTAAAAAATAATAAACAACCATATAATCTAGTAATTCCACTGCTTGGTTTTTATCAGAAAAAAATGAAAACACTAACTCAAAAAATATATGCACCCCCATATTCATTGCATTATTTCTAATAGCCAAAAAGTGGAAACAACCCAAATGTCCACCGATGGATGGAATGGATAAACAAAGTGTGGTATATACATACAACAGAAAATTTATTCAGCTTTATCAAGGAGAAGCTTGGTAAATATCATTTGTCAGAATTTGCTTTAAAGATATGCTAAATGAAATAAGTCACACAATGACAAATAAATATTGCATGAATCCACTTAAACGAGATACATAGTAGTCAAATTCATAGAGAAAGTAGAACGGCAATTTTCAGAAGCTGGAGAGAGAGAATGGAGAGTTATTGTTTAATGGGGATGGAATTTAGTTTGGGAAGATGGAAACGTTCTGGAGATGGATGGTCGTGATAGGTGCACAACCATGTGAATGGATCTAAGCCCACTAAGCTATACACTTAAAAAATGTTAAAATGCACCATTGTTATTGGTTATTACCACATACTGTGTTTTACCACAAGAAAACATTTTAAGGTGGACAAAATATTTGGATAGACATGTCAGCAAAGGAGATACATGACCGGCTTTCAAGCACATGAAAAGATGCTCAGCATCATTGGTATTTGGGATATGCAAATTGAAACCACAATAAGGGGGCATCTGGGCGGCTCAGTTTTGGATGCCTGATTTCGGCTCAGGTCATGATCTCACAGCTCGTGAGTTTGAGCCCCGCATCCAGCTTTGTGCTGACAGCTCAGAGCCTGGATCCTGCTTCAGATTCTGTGTCTCTCTGCTTCTCCCCCACTCACACTCTCTCTCTGTCTCTCAAAAATAAACATTAAGTTTTATTTTTTTTTAAATTTTTTTTTAATGTTTTATTTATTTTGGATACAGAGAGAGACAGAGCATGAGAGGGGGAGGTGCAGAGAGAGAAGGAGACACAGAACTGGAAGCAGGCTCCAGGCTCTGAGCTAGCGCTCAGCACAGAGCCTGACGCGGGGCTTGAACCCACGAATGTGAGATCTGACCTGAGCCGAAGTTGGAGGCTTAACCGACTGAGCCACCCAGGCGCCCCAACATTAAGTTTTAAAAAAGCACACAATAAGGTACCACTTTCCACTTACCAGAATGACTATATTAAAAAATACAGACATTTGGGGAACCTGGGTGGCTTAGTCAGTTGAGTGTCCCACTCTTGATTTCAGCTCAGGTGATGGTCTCAAGCCTGTTAGATCAAGTCCCCCATCGGGCTCCGTGCTGGACGTGGAGCTTGCTTAAGATTCTCTCTGCCTTTTCCTAGCTTGCTCTCTCTCTCTCAAAAAACAAAACAAAACAAAACAATAGTAACAATGTTAAAAAAAATACAGGCATTTAAAAGTGCTGGTGAGGATATGGAAAACGTGCAACCCCCACACATTGCTATTGGAAATGTAAAATGGTAGCCACTTTGGAAAGCAATTTGGCAATGTCCTCAAAAAGTAAACACAGAGTTAGCATTAAGACCCAAAAATTCCACTCCTAAATATCTAACCAAGAAAAATAAAAATGTATGTCCACACAAAGACTCGTGCACAAATGTCCATAGCTGCTTCTGAACACAGCTATTATCTGAAATAGCCAAAAAGTAGAAACAACTCAAACATCCATCAGCTGGATGGATGGTGAATGGATAAATGCAGTGGGGTATATCCTTACAATGAAACACCATTCGGGGCGCCTGAGTAGCTCAGTCAGTTAAGTGAGATCTGACTTTGGCTCAGGTCATGATCTCACAGTTTTATGAGTTTGAGCCCCACATCATGCTCTGCACTGACAGTGCAGAACCTGATTTGGATCCTCTGTCTCCCTCTCTCTCTGCCCCTCCCCTACACATTCTCGCTCTCTCTCTCTCTTTCTCTCAAAAATAAACTTTTTTTTTTTTAAAAAAGGAACGTTATTCAGCAATAAAAGAATGAATTACTAAGACATGCAACTACATGGAATGACTCTCAAAGATACTATGTTATTCCACTTGTATGAAATGCCTGGAAAGGCAAACTCAGACTGAGAGAAAGCAGGTCATTGGTTGCCTAGAGTTGGGGATGGGAGCAGGGATTAACTGCAAATGGGCACAGTAGAACTTCTGGATGATGAAAATATTTTAAAACTATACTGTGGTGACAGTGGCACAACACTTAAATCTTGCTAATATAACTGATTTGTACACATACAACGAGTGAATTTTACAGGATGTAAAATTTATATCTTGAAAAGGGGGTTAAAAAAAAAAAACAAGAAAAAAGAATTTTACCAGAGGGCCAAAGACTTTGAGAACTTTCTGCAAAATAAAAAAGCAGACTGAAAACAAAGGATCAGTGGCCAAAATATATAAAGAGCTTCTACAAATCAATGTGAACGCTACAAACAAATGAATAGACAAATGGACAAAGGACATAAATCAGTAGTTCACAGACTATGACAATCAATGGCCACCAAAGCATTGGAAAGGTGTTCAACCTCATTGTTTAAAGGAAAGCTGTAATTTAAAATGTAATATGTCATTTTTCACCCATCAAGTTGACTAAAAATTCAAGGTTAATACTCAGTGTTGATGAGGGAATGGGGCACTGGAAACTCTCCGACCCTGTTGGTGGAGTGCAAATAGGAGGAGTCCAGTGGAGAACTTTTGGCAAGATCTATTAAAAGGCCTACTTGTTGTGCTCCAGCAATTTGACACATCAGCTTACAACTCCAAAAAGCTCATTGTCACGTGCACAAGAAGGAGCCTTGCTCTGCCTGTTGGAAACAGCCACCTAAATATCTACCCATTCACCTGTTCAGAGCATTTTAAAATGAACTATGATACAATCATCCCATGGTATACTCTACAGCAGTTATTAGCTTTCTATGTCCTAACATGGATATATCTCCAAGGCAAAGTGTTGAGTGGAAAACAACAACAAAACAACAACAAATCTGTGGTATTCACTTGCACACCTAAAAATTAGCCAAACAGAATTGAATGCAGTCTTTTAGTAAAAGGTTAGTACAGGGGCACTTGGGTGGCTCAGTCGGGTAAGTGTCTCACTTCGGCTCAGGTCATGATCTCGAGGTTCATGGGTTCAAGCCCTGCATTGGGCTCTGTGCGGAAAGCTTGGAGCCTAGAGCCTGCCTTGGATTCTGCCTCTCTCTCTCTCTCTCTCTCTGCCCCTTGCACACTCATGCTCTGTTTCTCTCAAAAAATAAAACATTTTAAAAAATTCAAGAGAAAGGTTAATATGAATAAAACTAAAGATCTTCTTGAATGGGAAAATCCCATGCCCCACAGACTATATATATATATTTTTTTTTTAATTTCCTTTTTTATGTACTCTATGCACTGTTTATTTTATATTCTATGTACTGTTTTAAATGTTTGCGGTGGCAGTTTTTGTTTTTGCTTTGTTTTTTAACTTAACCATAAGTTGTGGTGTTTTTTCCATAGCCTTCCAGAGCCTTACATCATTCTTTTTTTCTGTTTATTTGTTTACTTGAGAGAGACAGACAGATCAGGGGGAGGAGCAGAGAGAAAGAAAGAGAGAGAACCCCAAGCAGACTTCATGCTGTCAGCATAGAGCCGGACAAGAGGCTTGATCTCATGAACCAAGAGATCAAGACTTGATCTGAAATCAAGAGTTGGACACCCAACTGACTGAGCCCGTCAGGGGCTCCTTACATCATTCTTTTTATTAGATGGTTATTATGGCCATTTTTATACTTCCCTACGAACGGGCATTTAGCTTGTTTTGAGGCCTCTGCTAATACAATGATGGTATGACACACTTCCTGGGTTGAAGATACACACATTTTTCATTTGAGTAGTTACTGTTAAAATGTCATCCTACGTGGCTGTACAATTTACACTCCCTCCAGCAGGGGATGAGGCTTCATGGCCATTCCCCCACCCCCTCACTCTTAATAAAAATAACAGTCTTTTACCCTTTTGCCAAACTGGTGGGCAAAATGTTATTTTAATTTGCATTTCCTTGATAGATATGAGATTGAATATTATTTCATTTGTTCTTTGGCCTTTCAAGTTTATTGTCCCACGAATTGCTAATTTATATCCTTGGGAATCATGTTGCCCATTTCTTATTGATTTGTATGAACTCTTTATATGTTATAGATACTGGTCTCCCCCCTCCCTCCCTCTCTTTCTTTCACACACACACACACACACACACACACGTACACTGTGTTTGTCAGCTCAGGCTGCCATGACAAAATAGACTGGGTGGCTTCAACAACAGAAATTTATTTTCTCACAGTTCTGGAGGCCAGAGGTCCCAGATCAGCATGTGGCTAGGGTTGTTTTCCCACGAGACCTCTCTTCCTGGCTTGTACAGACACCAGCTCGCAAGAGAGCTCTCCAGTGTCTCATTGAGGACACTAATCCTAATCCTATCATCTCAAGCCCCAAGTTTGTGATCTCATTCCACCTGATTACCTCCTCACAGCCCTGCCTCCAAATAGTCATACTGGGGATTCAGGCTTCAGCATATGAATTTGAACAGGATATAATTCAGTCTATAGCACACATATATAGCAACTGTTTCCATGCAGTTTTGTTTATTTTATTGCGGTAAAAGGCACAGAACATAAACTTTACTATCTTAATCATTTGTATTTTATTTTTTTTAAGTTTCTTTATCTATTTTTTTTTAATTTTAGTAATCTCTATACCTAATGTGGGGCTTGAACTCATGAACCTCAGACCAAGAGTCACATGCTCTTCCGACTGAGCCGGCCAGGAGCCCCTTAACCAGTTTTAAGTGTAAGGTTCGGCAACGTCAAATACATCGAGATCATTGTGCCACTGATCTCCAGGACTCTTCATCTTTCAATACTGGAATCCATACCCTCTAACAATTTCCCATCCCCCTCTCCTCACCCCATGGTAAACACCATTCAACTTTCTATCTCAATGAATTCGACTGCTCTAGGTGCCTGGTATAACTAGAATCATACAGCTTTGTCCGTTCTTTGTGTGTGACTGGCTTACAACTCCACATTGTAGTATCACTCAAAATTTCTTCCCTTTTAATAGTTGAATAATATTCCACTGTAAGTAAATACTATGTTTTGTTTCCCCATTCACCTGTCAGTGGATATCTACCTCGTTTCTACCTTTTGGCTATTGTACATAATGCTGCTATGAACACGGGTCTACAGTATCTCTTTGAGACCCTGTTTTGAATTCTTTTGGGCATATACTCAAAGGTGGAATTCTTGGGTTAGATGGTAATTTCATTTTTAAGTTTTTAAAGAGCTGCCACACGTTTCCACAGTGGATGCGCCATTTTACACTTCTCCCTGTAGTGTCCAAGGTGCCAGTTTCTCCACATCCTTGCCAACACTTGCTTTTTTTTTTTTTTTTTGATAGTAGTCATCTACTATGGTCTGAATGTGTTTCATGGGGCGTTTGGGAGGTGGCTAATGAGGTGGAGCTCTCATAAATGGGATGAGTGCTCTTATAAAAGAGACCCCACAGAGCTCCCTAGTCCCTTCTGCTATGTGAGGATACAATGAGAAGTCTTTGACCCAGAAGAGGGCCTCCATTCGACCATGCTGGCTCTGATCTCAGGCTTCTAGGCTCCAGAACCGTGAGGAATAAACTTCTGTTGTTACATGCTACTCAGTCAGTAATGTTTTGTTACAGTAGCTTCAACAGACAAAAGCATCATCCTGAGTGTGAGGTGATTCAGGCTTGTTTTGATGCTTTTTGTAACACAAGGCAAGCCCTCAGAGGCAAGAAAACAAGCATGGTTAGGTGTGAGGGGCTGATTGGAGTCAGTTAGCCTGGGTTCAAATCCTGACTCTACCACATTCCATCTATGTGACCTGTTAGAAACAAGACAACAGGTCCAAAATGGAGTCACTTATGCTAAATCCCATGTCACCAAACTGAGACTTCATTACAGCTTTGGTTCTCCTAGAAATGGTATCTTAAACCAGTCAATCAGGAACTGCCTGAATCAGCACTAGTTAGGTAATCTGCTTGATAGACTCAGGCCGTCTCCTAAAGGAAAGGGACTTTGCAATAATCAACCTGGTCTTTTCTTTTTTTCCCCTCCTTTCCCTCTTCCTCCCCCCTCCTCCCTCTCTTCCTTTCTTTCTTTCCTCTCTTCCTTTTTTTTCTTTTTCTTTCTTTCTTTCCTTCGTTCTTTCTTCTTCTTTTCCCATTATAACTTCATTGTTCCTGCTCCCTTCTGCCTGTAAAAGTCTTTCATTTTCTGCAGCTCTTTTCGAGTTCCTTTCTATCTGCCAGATTAAATCAATTTTTGCTTAAATAAACACATATAACTCAGTTTATTCTTCAATCAACCTCATGCAAATTACTCTAAGCTCTATTGCTCCATCTGTAAAATGGGTATAATAATCACAGCATTCTTTTAGAGTTTAAGGATCAAGTAAAACAATGTACTTAAAAGGGCTTAGCACAAGGTGAACTCAAATGTTCAATCTTTTATGTCTTATTTAAAAGAATCATCTCCACCCCAGAGGAACAAACATTGTCCTATTTCCCCTTCTAATTATTTTCTAGGTTTGACTTTGCACCTAGGTATTTAAGTCAATTGCAGAAAAATTTTTGCATGATATGCAGAAGGGTAGCCAATTGTTCATGGACTAGTGTTTCTTTTTGTCACTGACTCAATCATCTCTTACTCTCAGCCACACGGGGTCTGTTTTTGGTCTCTCCTCTCTTGTCCAACGGATCTATTTCTGAGCCGACACCACTTCCTAGAGCTTTAGAATAAGTAATGCTAGCAGGTGAGAGTAAACCTTGTTTGTTGTTCCTTTTCAAAAACAGCTTTTCTTGCCGTTTTTCTAAACTCAGCCTATTAGGTCTTAAAAAATGAATCCTGGTGGCCTTTTGAATGAACTGCCCTGAAAAACTAACTTGGAGGAAAATTGATGTGTTTACAGGATTGTGTCCTCTCCCTGGGAAACTTTTGTCTCCCAGAATTCTGTTTTTCCTTTCTCAGCCAACCCAGGTAGATCTGAGTGTTCTCTTTCACCAAGGACTGGATAATAACCACAATGGATAAAAGCTCTTATTACCCTATGTGCCCTTGGAGAAAAAGGGGCTGGAGACAAACGGCCAAATGAAGTGATGTAAAAGGAGTTGAACCATCTGTTTTGAGGAGACAGGCTATTCAGGGTGGTGACCTTGGAAACGCAGCTGACAGTTTGCCAAGACAGCAAACTGGACTCTCTCCTCTGGACTCTCTCCTCTGATGGCTCTGACAATGGGCAGCTTTGCAGGAACAATTAGAAAATTCCAGAAATCACAGGGTTTGGGGGCTGGGGGCTGGTTTCAATCTTCCCCCAACCCCATTGTACAGATGAAGAAAAGGAGGATGAGAGGTGGGAGCAAGAGACAAACATATGGGTCTAGTCTCCCCTCCGTCCCCAGAACTGAACTTGACTTAGCAGGAGGTGAGTGCCATCTGAAGGTGGGGGAGAAGGTACCCCATCCCAGCCCCAAAGAGAACAGTGGCCATGTCTCAGGATTTCACTTTTCAACTGGGCTGTTCCCTCCCATTAGGCGCCCCCTACCCCCACCTCTTTCCCCTTTAAGAAGAGACCAGTCCTTGGCTTATGCCATTCATAGGGTTTATTGTCACTTGCCAGTGGCTGGCAGAGGAAGGGGACACACAGCCAAGCCTCACCACAAGAGAGGTGGCACCGGACCACCCAGCACTCCCACTTGGTTCACACGGAGGGGCGGGTCCTCACTGGCAGCAGCTGCACTTCTCGGCCTCAGCCTCGGTGCCCTCTCCGCCTTTGCACACACAATCCTTGGCGCATTTCTCACACTCCGCAGGGCAGCAGGAGCAGCAGCCTGTGGACCAGAGAGCGAATGCCCAGTCCCTCGGCCTCTCCCTGCGTCTGTCTCCACCAAAAGGGAGGGGGGAAAGGAGGGGTGCTAGGGGCCCAGGCGCTGCCCCTTTCCTGGTCTCACGCGCTGTTTGACTCAGCATCTGTGGCACACCAGGTGCATGCTGGGCTACCTCGGGGGAGGAGGACCCAGTAGGTGGCCCACAACCCCTTGTGTGTGCGCAGGGGAGTCCCGGGGATGGGGTGAGGGGTAGTGCTGGACCTGTGCTGCAGAAAACATCACAGGGTAAACAATGGCCTTGAAAAGGGACTTGAAGGATAAACTTGGAGGAAGAGAGATGGTACAGGTGTAGAGGCTCCAGGAGACCGGTGAGAAGTTCTATGGCGAGTCTTACACACTTCCCGCCTCCTACTCCCCAAGCATATTACACTGCTTCCAGGGAGACTTGGGGGAGGTCAAATTGAGGGGATCCTTAAAGACCTGAGAGGGGCCAAGGGACCAAAACTCCAGAGCTAGCCCCCAGCTTCACCACTCCCTTCTTGAGGCACTAGAGGTTCTGAGGTGAGGGTCTGGACCGGGTAGCAGGTCTCCATCCTCGCTGCCCATTAGAATCTGGGAATATACAAAAACCTCTTGCCACGGGCATACTGAGCCAGTCACTGGGGATGGGCCAGGCGACTGCATGTTAAGGCCTCCCCAGGTGGTTCTGTCCCAGTAAGAGTTAAAAGCAACGTAGCGGCAACTAAGGGTCTCTCCATCTTGGGTAGGCAGACACTGACTTCAGGGAGCAGGGGGGGAGGGGGTCCCCACACTCACTCTTCTTGCAGGAGGTGCATTTGCATCCCTCACACTTGCAGGAGCCATTGCAGGTGCAGGAACCACCTAGAGGGGGGACGCCACAGAAGGGTTAAGGTGCTAAAGCTGGGGTGCCGACAGGCATAAAGGAGGAGGTGAGGTACCAAATCTCAGGGCCCTTGGGGATTTAGCCATGTCTACCTTCGACGAGGTTAAAAATGGCAAACATGGAGGGTCCCTTCTCCCCAAGGTCCTAGAGCGGAGAGGTGTAGGGCATCCGATTCTTTGCAAGTCAGGGGCTCGCTGGCCGCAGGATGGGGGCGGGGGCTCACCGGTAGGGCAGGGGCAGGTCTCGGGGTCCATGTCCAGAGGAGCTGCCGCTGCAGGAGGTGAACTGGCTTCTCCCGGAAACTGGACGCACTGGTGGCAGCAGGTGGCGAGGCTTTTATAGCCCCAGGCGGGGGCGCGCATGCACAGCCTGCTCGCGCGCGGCGCCCCCTCTCTCCATCTGGGCATAGGCTTAGGCAGAGGCGCGCATTGCGGCAGCCGGCCCCCTTCCCCCGCCCTGTGCCCGGCCGGGCGCTCCCCCCGCCCCACCCCACCCCACTACCCGGTGCGCGCGGCGCTCCTCCACTCCCCGCCCGGGGCCACTTCCCGCCGCGTGCACAGGGGACACTACCCTACTCTTCCGTGTGCGGGCCGCCGAGTGCACCGGGGGCACCGCTGGTGATGCGCGTCCGCCACCGCCGCGGCCCCTGACCTATGTGCGCACTTCTCGCCTCAAACGGGCCGCAAGGCACGTTTCCCAGCCCTTCCCTGCCTCTCTAGGATTCTGGGGCTCCAGGTTAGTCAAAATGGGGTGCTGAGCACCCTACTGCGCTGGGCCCCTCCCCCCACTTCCCTCATCTCTTATCAAATAGGAAAATAATCCTAACACCAATGGAAGGGCTTTGCAAATTGGTTTTGGGAGGGGCTGGCTCAGGGAAGCCTAAGGAGCAGCGCTGGGATGACTGATGGGAGATTTGGGGGGAAGAGGGGTGGTACTAGGTGGCTGCATCCCAGGTTCACAAGGAAGCAGCTCTCATCTTTTCCTTCTGCTGAGTCCCTTGTGCCTGCGGTAGGCTGAAAATATGGTCCCCAAGAGATATCCATGCCAAATCCCAGAACCTGTGACTATTACCTCATTTGGAAAAAGAGTTTTTGTAGATGTCAATACATTAAGAATCTTGAGATGAGATCATCCTGGATTGGGCCCTAACTCCAATGACAAGTGTCCTTGTAAGACACACAGAGAATAGAAGAGGAGGCAGTGTGACCACAGGAGACAGAGATTGGGGTGACAGAGACTGTGGCCTGTGGCCACCAGAAGCCAGACCCGGAACAGTTCACATCCTCTCTGTGAGCCTCACTGTTGTTGCTCAGCCCGTGAAGACACTCAATCCCCAGAAAACAGAGAAGCAAAGGAAAACGTTAGAAAACTGGCCAAAGTCTATAGGAGCAGAAGAAAGAATTGCTAATGATAGCATTTCAGACAGTCAGTCACGTGGTGACCCCCATGGGGAGGCTTCACTTCCCCTGCTTGTGGTGCAAGCCCCTTTCACAAAGTGGTGTCAGGTTCTATAGGGACAAGGCCTATCTAGAGACAGAGTTTAAAAAAGAGAGTAATAGAAAGAACGAACAAATGAAGAGAAGAAAAGAGAAGAAGATGAAGGAAACAAGAAAAGACAAGAGGGAGAGAAGAAGGAAGGAAAGTTACCCCAGGATCACTGCGGTAAAGTGTTTGAAAGGTGGAGGTGGAGGGGACCACCCTAGGCCTGCTCCAGAATGGAAATGCCTTTGCAAGCCTTCCCCAAGAACTCTTATCACCTCTCACACCCTAGCTTCCACTTCTTTAAAAAAAAATTTTTTTTTTACATCTATTTCTTTTTGAGAGACAGAGCACGAATGGGGAAGGAGCTGAGAGAGAGCGGGGAGGGGTGCGGGGCGGGGGGGAAGACACAGAATCCGAAGCAGACTCCAGGCTCTGAGCTGTCAGCACAGAGCCTGACGTGGGGCTCGAACCCATGAACAGTGAGATCATGACCTGAGCCAAGTTGGATGCCCAACCTACTGAGCCACCCAGGCAGCCCTCTACTTCTTTTAAGGAGACACCCCCTTAGCATTTGCATCCCACCGTCTTTAGAGGTGATCCCTAGGCTGCCCCCCAAGGAAGACAGGTCTGGTGAGCCTTCAGACTTTAGTTTTGCTGAGTGGGGGAGACTGAGACTCAGAGACTGAGCCCTGCTCCAAACGTCCCCTGAGCCAAGTGAGCCTCTGTTCTAAATCAGAACTGGACGAGCACTTTCAAGTGTTCGTTGGAAACCCACCCTCCTCCAAGATACCAGCTGCCCCAGGGGCCTCCAGCGGGCCTCCTCGGAGGAGCTGAGTTAGCTGGTTTTCCAGGGCTTTGCATGTGTTGGTCTGTGAGTCGAAGCTTCAGTAACGGTGGGAGAGGAGAGAACCAGAAGAGGAGAACCAAGAGTCCCAAGAGACAGTGTCATGGGACACCTCAAGGCATGAGGTGAAGGCCAGGCTGGTTCTCAACATGGGCTTCATGCAATTTCAGATCACAGAGCCTCGCCAACCCTAGCATTACAGTTTATTCCTGGTTGTTTGTTTTCATTTTGCCTAAGGGCACTCTGGCCCTGGTCTGGAATTGCCTGAAGTCCTCAAGGCTTCGATATCTAGGACTTTCAGTGCAAGCGAGATGCGCCTGCCAACGCACTCAGCCAGAGCTGCCCCCGGCTCTTCCCCCTCAGGCCTCTGGGGCTTCCTTGGGATTGAGGCTTCAGACGGGGGAGAGCAGTCCCCTCCCCCACAGCCTCTCCTTGTGAACTCTGCTGGGCTGAGTAAAATATTATCGCTGAGTGTGTCTGTGAGGATGTTTCCCGAAGACATTATAACATTTGAATTGGTAGACTGAGTAAAGAAGATAGCCCTCACCCATGCAGGTGGGCCTCATCGGATCTATTCTGGGCACCAATAGAACAAAAAGGCAAAGAGAGGGTGAATTTGCTCTTTGCCTGAGCGGAGACACCCATCTTCTCCTGCCCTCAGGCGTTGGTGTTCCTGGGCCTCAGGCTTCCAGGCTCAGGCTGAATTACACCACCCACCGGCTTCCAGTTTTCCAGTTTTCAGAGGACAGATTGTGGGACTTCTCAGCTTCCATAATTGTGTGAGCCAATTCCTATAATAAACATATGAACATAAGTGCTTATTATATACATAACACATATATCATATCAAGATCCACCGGGCGCCTGGGTGGCTCAGTTGGTTAAACGTCCGACCCTTGGTTTTGGCTCAGGTCAGGATCTCATGGTGGGCTCCGCACTGTCATCGTGGAGCCTGCTTGGGATTCTCTCTTTCCCTCTCTCTCCCTCTGGGTCCCTCCCCTGCTCGCTCGCTCTCTCAAAATAAGCAAACTTTAAAAAATTAAAAAAAGAAGATTCATATATATGTGGTTGTGTTCTGTATCTGTATATATATGTGTGTATGTGCACGTGTATACGTTGGTTCTGTTTCTCTGGAGAGCCCTGACTCATGTACCCCGCACATCCAAGGGTTGTTACGATATCTAAGGGTCTGAAAACCACAACATCCTTCTGAAACACACTACCTACCTCCCCCGCATTCTTCACGTGGGTGGCCCTCACACCTCAGTTCTCAGCTTCGGTGAGCTCCAAAGAACATTGCATCTAGGTGTGTCCCCACCAGGATTCCTGATCCCCGATACCTCGTTCTATCTTTTCTTTTTTCACGGCATTTAACATCATCTGACAAAGTAAAATAATTGACTTATACAGTTTATGCGCTGTTGGTCACCCCTGCTAGCATGTAGGCATCACAAGCCTGTAAAGGATCATTGCTTTTGTTCACTGACAGGTCCGAAGTGCCTAGAACAATGTCCTGTATATGGGAGATATTCAAGGCACATTTCTTGAATGAAGACATGAATGAATGGCTCTCAAGTCAAGCTGCCTGGGTTCACAGTCTGCTCCTGCCGTCAGCTAGTGCTGTGGTAAGTTATTAGCAAGTTGCTTAATGTTTCCGTGCCTTGGGTTGCTCAAGGGTTCCCATTTGTGATTCCTAAATGGCAATAATAGTAATTCCTGCCTCGTAGGTTTGTCAGAGGCTTAAATTGGATGACCCTTGGAAAGCTCTCCCGGCAGGGCCCTAACCTTGCTGGCTCTTCCCATGTACAAGTGAGTGTGAGCCTGGGGAGGTCCGGCGAGGATGCGGCAGGGAGCCTGGGATCCCTCTGACTCCTTCAGGACGCCCAGCTCCTTGTCGGCCTCACCTCTGCGCTCCCTGAACTGCTGCTGCCTCCACGGGAGTCCAGGTGTCAACTCGAACCAGCTAAATCACAGCCATTAGTCCTCCTGTTGGGCCCCAACCCCAACCCCAGGGCTTCCTGGGAGAAGGGAGTTCATGGATACATTTTTTTTCCCAATTAGATTGGGGCCAGGAGACGGGAACAGGGAGGCTGAGGGGTGGAGATAGTTCAGGGTGATCAACTAATGGACAGAAAATCCCCAGATGACCTCAGAAAAGAGCAAGGAGTCCAGCAAGTTCCACCACTGGTTGAAATGGATCCTGGGCAGCATTAGACGGTTGCATTGCCCTCAAAGGGTCTCCTAATTTAAAAAAAATTTTCTTTTTACATGTATTTATTTTTGAGAGAGAGAGTATGAACAGGGGAGGGGCAGAGAGAGAAAGAGACACAGAATCTGAAGCAGGCTCCAGGCTCTGAGCTAGTGGTCAACACAGAGCCCGATGCTCTGAATCCACAAACCATGAGATCATGACCTGAGCCGAAGTCGGACACTCAACCGACTGAGCCACCCAGGTGCCCTGAGGGTCTCCTAATTGACTATCCTGGGACTGAGCAATTGTCCAGGAGTTCAGTAGCCTGGGGAAACAGTAGTGTATCAAGAGAGTTTGCAGATATACTTATCTGCAAATAAAGCCATTTCTTGGAGAGATCTGACTTTATTTATTTATTTTTATTATTATTATTTTTTTAATGTTTTTTAAATTTGTTTTTGAGAGAGAGAGACAGCACGAGCAGGGGAGGGTCAGAGAGAGAGGGAAACACAAAATCCGAAGCAGGCTCCAGGCTCTGAGCTGTCAGCACAGAGCCCGACGTGGGGCTCGAATCCACGAACCACGAGATCATGACCTGAGCCAAAGTTGGATGCTTAACCAACTGAGCCACCCAGGCGCCCTGAGATCTGGTTTTATTAGTCGAATGAATGTTAAGTGAGTTTTAGCCACAGGGGCGACTGAAACAGAAAGAGCCCTGTCACAGAGAGGGTGAGGAGTCAGGGTAGGGAGGGGAAGGCAGGCAGAGTAGGGAGGGGGAGGCAGGCTCAGCAGGCCATAGATCAACTTACCTAGAAATGTAATAACCGCCTGTCTGTGTCGTTACCTCTTGTTTATGGCAAATGATTCAGCCTCTCCTCCATGGTAATGATACAAGATCTCCTTATAACATAAATTTAAGTGTAATAAGAGACCGGGCGAGGGGCGCCTGGGTGGTTCAGTTGGTTAGGTCTCTCACTTCAGCTCAGGTCATGATCTTGCTGTTCACGAGTTTGAGTCCCACGTCAGGCTTTGTGCTGACAGCTCGGAGCCTGGAGCCTGCTTCAGATTCTGTGTGGCCCTCTCTCTCTCTGCCCGTCCCCTGCTTGAGCTCTGTCTCCCTCCCTCTCTCTGTCTCTCAATACTAAACATTAAAAAAAAATAATAGACCAGGTGATAGGAGATTATGCCTAAAATCTGGTAGGTGGCTCTCGAAGGAAGCAGTCAGGGAAATATTGCCCCACACCAGGCTGGTCGCCTGAGTGCTCGGGTCCAACTTGGCTTCTGGTTCTGTCTCCCCTGCCCCCCTGTGCCCTTCCTAGCCAGGCATTGGCACCTTTTGCATGGGTTCTAAAGGCCACGAGGAGACCGTTCTTTTCTCTGATCACTGGGGGGATGGGAAGTGTTGGGAGAAGGCAGGGAAAGGCAGCCTCCAATCTTCCAGGTTTCAGAAGGTGGCCAAGTCGACCCCTGAAATCCTGCCAATACCCTAATTGCTGGGGTTTACTCCTACTCTAGGAGTTTTCCCCCAACGGGCTTCTCAGTAGAATAGGAGCAGAGGGGGTCTGCCATCCCCTCTCCATGAGGGGCCTGGGGGAGTCGTCAGTAAACCCTGAGCAAGTCAGGGCTCAAGCAGAGCTGAGCTGGGCATCGATGGGTTGGAGTTCAAGGGCCACCGCTGTGGAAGTTCTTGTGCATGTTGGGGGCAGCTGCTCTGTGGCTCGGGAGGGGGGTGGTTATGAGGAGGGGAGGATCCATTCTAGCTGGGGCACCAGGAGAAAGCCCCCCCCCAAACTGCAGGAGACACTCTGGGTGTCTGCTGGGAAGCCACAGCGGGGCAACAGGGGTCCTGCTCTGCTCACCTAACCCAGACCACCCTGACCCTCCCCCAGAGTCGCCTTCCTATATGCCGTGAGGGAAGCCTGAAGTCCTTCAGAGTGGTGGCTTTGCTTTCAGACCTGATTTTGAATCTTCTGTTCCCCTCAGCTGTTCATTGGGGCTCATCATACTCCTTACCTCTTGGGTTAGAGTGAACATTCAGGGAGATTCTTCCCGCAGATTGCTTAACGTGTCATAGGTGCTCAACAAACAGTGCTCAGTGAACACTCGTGTGTTCAGCAATCTTCCAGGATCTGGAACTAGCAGGATCTAGAACTAGCAGGACCTGGAACTAGCAAATGATGGACTCCAGTGCCTCTGGGCCTACTCTTCCAGGTAGAGTCTGGCCCTCACCTATACTGGCAACGGAATGTCATCCATGCTAACCCCGAAATATCCCCCCAAGCTTTCCTTCCTCCATGCTTCTGTGCATACTGTTACCCCTTTTGAAGTGTCCTGCCCATGGTTTTCACCTGCTTAAAATCCTGCATGTCCTTTGAGGCCCTGCTTCAATGCTGCCTCCTTCAGGAAGTCTTCAGTCCTGCCTGCAGCCAGACATAACCGCCCTTCTTGGAATTTCTAAGGGGTTTCGCCTAGATATTTTCTTCCCTGTAGGAGGGGACAGCGGGTAGCCCTACAGTCTCCCTGACAGACTTCGGGGTCCCTAAAGGCAGAGACTGAGAGAGGAGTTTCTTTCCTCTCCTCCCTTCTGTGCTTAGCAAGCTCCCTGCACACCTGAAATGTCTTTGAAGGCTGAGTGAATGAATCAATGTGAGAACGGAGAGTCTGACTTTGGGGGTCACCCCCTTTCTAGGGCACCCCTTGAAAGCCTGGTCATGATGTCAGGTTAAATTCTATATGTACTAGGGGCGCCTGGGTGGCTCAGTCAGTTAAGCGTTCGGCTTCGGCTCAGGTCATGATCTCACAGTTCATGGGTTTGAGCCCCGCGTCGGGCTCTGTGCTGACAGCTAGCTCAGAGCCTGGAGCCTGCTTCCGATTCTGTGTCTCCCTCTCTCTCTCTGACCCTCCCCTGCTCCAGCTGTCTCTCTCTGCCTCTCAAAAATAAATAAAAAACATTAAAAAAATTTTTTTTAATTCTATATGTACTAATGAAGTTGCCCTGTGGCGTCCACCATCCGCTTTGCAAAACGAGTGACGTGGCAGTGAGTTCTCTCCTTCCATGTCACAAATGTTTATTGAGTAGTGTCTTACTCCAGACACTGTGCCAGGAATGGCAGATACAAAGGTGAGCAGGACAATGTCAACGCCCATCTTTTCTGGGAACCCACTGTCTGGGCAACGAGGCATTTAATAAGAAATCTACACTTAGTTAGCTGAGCGCTGCCGGAGAGAGCATAGCATGTTGGTGCCCGTGCCTTCCTGCAGAAACCAATCTCCCCTCCTCTCTCTCTCCCTTCCTTATCAGACCCCCCCTACCACCACCCACTGCCCACGTCTAGGGACAGGCAGCAGCACCTTTTTCCAGAAAGAACCCCAGCGCAGCTTGACCTAGCATTCGAGGTCTGTCTCCCATCTCACCTTCCTTCACTGTTTCCTGTTTGGCAATTTTGCCCCCAGGAGACATTTGGCAATGTCCAAAAACATTTTAGTTGTCACCGCGTGGCGTCGGTGGGGCATGGGGCTGTGATGCTCCTGGGATCTAACGGGTAGAGGCCGTGGGTGCCCCAGACAATCTGACATGTCAGTAGTGCCGAGGTGGCGAAGCCCTGCTTTACTTTATCCTGTAACAACTGCAGGGTGATTTGTAGGACCTCACATGTGTAGGGAAGGGAACCGGGGAGTCACAACACCCGCTTTCAAACCCCGGCCTCATCACCAGCTGGTGTCTTTGGACCCCTGATTCATCCTCTGTCAAACGTGGAGAGGCATGCCCAGGCCCGCCTTCTTGACCAAGGTGTCTGGGGTCTGACATCCGAGAAAGTAAGTGAGACCACTCGCCGGGGGAGGTTGATGGCGAGGCTGGGTAGCAGAGGGAGGGGGCCTCCATTTAGTGAGCGTGTATTGAATTGTAGTCACATGGCCCCAAATTTCCAAGGCTATTTCCGTTTCAAGTACTCTGCCTTTTCCTTGCCTCTAAAAATAAATTGTACAATCCAGGCCATCTGCACCTCAGATTTAAAAACATCTGGGTCTAGCTCCCCTCTCTCGCTTCTTCCTTCTTTGTTTATTGTAGAAATTTTGAAAAAATTAAAAAAATACGTATACGATCCTTTCAAATGTAAAAATAGAAGCCTGCAGTATACACTGATTTATAAATGACTTTTTTCCTTGCTTATCGCTAGATTGCAAACATCTGTCCATGAAATTAGTTTCATTTCTACATTTTTATTTTAGTAGGTTTATCCGACAATTTCTTTTAAGCGGTCCCTCCTTTGACACACTTTTCTCATTTCCAGATCTTCACTATTATAACCCGTGATGTGATAAGCATCTTGCTAGCTTTTGTGTGTGCAGATTCATGATTTTTTCCCGAGTACACAACATTCCTTACGTTAGAATTGCTGGCTCAAAGCGTACATTTTTCCCCTTTTCAAACAGTATTTGTTTATCTTAAAAAACGCTACTTCAGTAAATTTAGGAAAATCCAGAAAAATAGAAGGAAAAGGAAAAATTCTCTTTTCTCTGTGATTTGAACACAACCCCAGCTGACATTGTAGCATATTTCATTTCCATATTTTGTATTCTATGTGGCTTCTTTTTTGTTTTCTTTATTTATTGTTGATTTATTTATAAATGTTTATTTATTTTGAAAGAGAGAGAGCAGGAGCCAGCAGGGGTAGGAATGGGGGTGGGGGTGGGTGGAGGGCAAAGAAAGGGAGACTAAGAGAGAATCCCAAGCAGGCTCCATGCTGCCAGTCCAGAGCCGGATGTGCGGCTGGATCCTACCAACTGCGAGATCATGACCTGAGGCCAAATCAGGAATCGAATGCCTAACCAGCTTAGCCACCCAGGTGCCCCTGTGTGGCTTCTTAAAAAAAAAAAAAAAAAAAAAGTACTGCATAACTAATTTGTAGCCTAGTATTTATTTAAGATTTTACCATAATTATTTCCTGTGTTTTTGCATTTTTTAGTGGCTGTATCATATCCTGTTATGTGTGAGGGCCATTGCTGACTTGAAGGATTTCATAGACTTGAGGCTGTTTCGAGTGTTTCCCAATTGTGCATAGTACTGCAATGAATCTTTTTGTGTGAGTGATGCTTTTTTTTTTTAATGTTTTTAAAATTTATTTTTGAGAGACAGAGAGACCGCATGAGCAGGGGAGGGTGAGAGAGAGAGGGAGACACAGAATCCGAAGGAGGCTCCAGGCTCTGAGCTAGCTGTCAGCACAGAGCCCAATGTGGGGCTCGAACCGACGAACTGAGAGATCATGACCTGAGCTGAAGCCGGACGCTTAACCGACTGAGCCACCCAGGCACCCCACCTTTTAAAAAAAATGTTTATTTATTTTTGAGAGAGAGAGAGAGAGAGAGAGGCAGAGAGAGGGAGGCAGAGGCTCTTTGCTGACAGCAGTGAGCCCGAGGTGGGACTCAGACTCACGAACTGGGAGATCATGACCTGAGCTGAAGTCGGATGCTTAACCGAATGAGCCACCCAGATGCCCCTGAGTGATGTTTTTTTATTTTCCCTTGAATTTGTGGCAAATTCTTTAGACAGGTTTCCAGAAGTGAAGTAACTGGGACAAATGAGGATTTCATGGTTCTTAGATGGACATTGTCCTGGGAGTCTGGATGGCTTACACATTGCCTTCTTAATGGGCCCTTGGAAAGTGTTGCCTGATTTATTTCCCCTGAGACCATGTCTAGTGTTGTAAGCCCTTTCTGGGATCTCTTGGGCCCCAAACCCAGCCAGACTGAGGCGAGCATTATGACCTCAACTCTTGCACAAAGCCCAGGGCTCAGAGCGACCCCCTTCGCACCTGCCTCTGGACCTCGAGCGCCCCCTGCAGTCCACGGAGGAACTTCCTTCCCCGTCCTGTGCTCTGCGTTTCATTGCTTCCCACCAAGCCTTCCTCTGGTTTCCATCCAAGTTGGAGAATGTCCTGAGCAGGTGCAGACTCTGTCACAGTCTCTCAGGGGTCTTTGTTGTCCCTTAGGCAGTATAATCCATGATGTGCCAACCTCCTGACAGTACCTTCCTGCTCCCGGCAGCTCTTCCTTGAGAAAGCTCTTCTATATCTCCATGTAAAATCTGTTTCCTTGGTGTATCCTCGTGATGCTCATGTTTTACTGCTCACGGCCACCTGTAACTAGTCTGCTGACTTTTCACTTCGGCATATCTTATTCGGCATATCTTACCCCCCCCCCCCCCCCCCCCGCCGGCTTATCTTACTTACCCCCCCCGCAGTCTTCAAGTGTCTCTCTCAAATAGTCCTGCTGAGTTTGGGAAGAGATCCTTAACTTCTTTGAGTCTCAGTTTTCTCACCTATAGAATGGAGATAAGAATCCCTATCCTGCAGGGTTGTTGTAAAGATAAAAATTAATACCACTAAAAAGCCCACCCTGGAATTTTGGCTCAAGATGGTAGACTGAGCACAAGCATTGACCTGTCCTTTTTCCTGAGAATCCATTGAAAGAAACTCAAGAAAGACGAAGAAAGGAAAAGAAAAAACTAATAAAAGAGGTGAGAATCGGTGTGGGAGAAGATGGCTTGGACCGCACATCAATGGATGAGAGGTTATGACATTTTTCTGGAATAAGTCGAATCACAATGATGGGTAAACGAGAGGAGAAGAAGCCACAGCTCAGATCAAAAAAAAGACTTTGGGGGTTCTGTCTTCTTAGTTTTAGTGTAGCTGGAGTCAGCAAGGAGGACAGAAGAGGAAATGGTCCCAGAAACCAGGAGGGGGACCGAGAGAAGACGGACAAGGCTGTGATCACCACGTTGGCCTCCTTCACGACCCCGCCAGTTCTCCCCAGACTGAGGCTGCGAGGTGTCTCAGAAGAAATGGAGTAACCGGTCTAGGAGGGGCCAGGGCTTGCAGAAAAGGGTCAGAGGAGGGCCCTTTTGGTTTTGACACTGAGGGGTGGGCCACGCCTGCCTGCCAGCTCCCCGCCTGGGCATGCTTAAACCAAGCCTGCCAGTCAGCAAGCCTCCTTGACACCACCAGACCTGCTGGCAGCTCAAAGAAGCAGAAATAGTTCCAGAAAGAGGAAACCTTACGACAATAATTAAACAACATTTAATGTATCAGAGAGATTCAGGAAAGGCCTTCATTTAAATGAACAAACAAACAAGGTATTATGATAAATGTTCAGAGAAGAAGTTCTCATATGTTAAAATGTGATTGACTCAGTTTTCAAAGATCAATAAATGAATTGCAAAAAGGCTGAGAAATTTCTCAAAAGCTTCCAATGAAAAAGAAAAGGCAGGCCATGGTAGTGTTCATAGGAGCAGTGTTCTCAACATTAAATGTGAGAAGACAGTGGTGCGATGCTTTTTAATGGGCTAAAAAAAAAATGATAGCGAACTTCAAATTGGATATGCAGCCAGACTACCAATCAGGCATGAGAGAAAAATAGAGGTGCTTTCTGATGGTTAGGGAGTTCAAAACCTCCTCTTAATTCATCCTTTTGGTAAAACATTGTTTGAGGATATACTCCCGAAAAATTGGAAGGAGCCCAAGATAAAGGATGACGGGGGATTTAGGAAACAATGGATCTAACCTAGAAGAACAACGAAAAGACATCCCAGAATGATAGTAGTACAAAAGATCGGGAAAGAAGGCAATATATATTAGATTGGTCAATGACTAGCAAGAGGGGAAAAGCAATTAGAAATGCAAGGAAAACCAAAAGCCTCATGGTCTCTGATGGCCACTGTGACACAGGCTGGCAGAGCTGACGGCTGCTCCCAGCCTCTAATGGGCCCTGGTCTCAGGCCCTTGGCGGCGTGAATGAACACCACCCCAGAGCTGGAGTTCACTCCCGCCCCAACTCTGCTGAGGGCAGTGGTGTGGAAGAGAGTGGACCCAGCCTCCCCCTCCCTGGGGCCAGCCTCCCGTGACTTCGGCCATCAACACTGTCCATCTACAGAGTTGTTTCTCTACCTCCACCCACTCTTAATTGCATGGCTTTAGAGTCTGTAAATCTGGATTCAAATCTCCATTCTAGAAACTAGCTGTGTAGCCTGGGGCAAGCCACTTAAGCTGTCTGAGCCTAGGTTTCCTCATCTGGGGAAGATGGAGTTGATAAGCATTGACCTCGTGAGGTCCTGTTGGGACAATTACATGGAAACAATGCAGGGAAGATGTTGGGCCCAGTGCCTGGTAAGAAGTGAGTGCTCAGTATTTCAATCTGCTAATAGACCACTTTATTCTTTTAAGTAATAGATCCCATGCATGTGCCATAGATTCTTAATCAAGATCTTTTTGGGGATCCAGAGATGGCTCAGGGGGCCTGTGAATTCTCTAAGATCAGATGTAAAATTGAGTGACGGTTTTAGTATGTGCATTTTTAGGGAGAGGAAGGCTCACTGCTGCCAGTGTTTCTTTTTCTTTTTTTGTTTTAATTTTTTTACCGCTTATTTATTTTTGAGAGAGAGACAGAGCGTGAGCAGTGGGGGGCAGAGAGAGAGGGAGAGACAGAATCCAAAGCAGGCTCCAGGCTCTGAGCTGTCAGCACAGCGTCCAACGTGGGGCTCAAACTCACGAACCGTGAGATCATGACCTGATCTGAAGCCAGATGCTTAACCGACTGAGCCACCCAGGCGCCCCTGCTGGTGTGTCTTATAGAAGTTTATGGCCCCTGCTCTGCACTGGCTCTGGCAGGTAGTAGGCTCGGTGGCAACTCTGCCATGAAAGACACATGTATGAGGGGAGTCTGGGTAGCTCAGTCGGTTAAACCGCCCACTTCAGCTCAGGTCATGATCTCACGGTTTGTGAGTTTGAGCCCCGCGTCGGGCTCTGTGCTGACAGCTCAGAGCCTGGAGCCTACTTTGGATTCTATGTCTGCTTCTCTCTCTGCCCTTCCCCTGCTCACTCTCTGTCCCTCAAAAATAAATCAACATTAAAATTAAAAAAGAAAAAAGAAAGAGACTTTGTCTCCGTTGTGTTTCCTCCATTGATTCTTGTTTGGTCACCATATCTTTTTGTGATTTATTCTTATTTTTCCTTCTACGTATTCTCCTCTCTAAAGTGGAAAAAAGGAGTTGGCAGAGAAATTACTATATAAGAGAAAACACTGAGTTTCCCCAGCTACGTAGTACACTGCTGTGTGTGTGTGTGTGTGTGTGTGTGTGTGTGAGATGCAGACACCCTTTGTATCTTTTGTATTTTCTACATTGTGTATGTAGACCTATTTAAAAATAAGTTTTAAATCAAGGACTCCTCCACACAGTCCACCCTCTTGCAGGGCTATTGAAGGGAGTAAAGGAGAGCGTGTGTGTCAAATGCTCAGCACCCTGGCTGATGCATTATAAGCGCTGCCTAATGCCATGATGGCAGCACTTAGAATCATCAGGCTTCGTTGGACTCGGGCCAGGGCAGCCTAAGCCCTGGTGTCTCTGTGTCAGTAATCTGGGGGAAGGGGTAGGAACAACCTCAGATTCTCTTTACGTTGACTTTTGTGACATGCAAGAACTTCAGTGAACGGCATCAGTTTCTCCTGGCCTGTGTCTGCCCCGTCACCCAGTCCCAAAGTGCACCCAAATAACCAAACCGGGGAGCTAGCGCCCTCCGTACCTTGGCCTTGGGAGTTTTCCTTAGATCCACACAGGCATCCTACCCTAGGAGTTCATGGACCATTCAGTGCTAAACTTCCTTATACAGTACTCTTCACACAATGAGGCATTCTGGGCCAACTTGATGCCCGGAGAGCCCGCCTAAGATTGAGTTGGTTCCAAAGCAGACTCTGTCCAAGAAGTTTTATTGGGTGGGGGTCCCAGGAAGCACTGGTAGGAAAATGGAGGGGTGAGGCAGGGAAGGAAGGAAGCGGATATGGAGTATGTTAATGAGCAGGTTACCACCCGTGGGCTTGTGAAGCATGCTGTGGAACCTGTCAGATTTGTCCCACTGGAGGGGTAAAGATGCGGGGGTGGGGGGGTATTCGTCCACCAACTCCTCTTTGTCATCAGAGGGCTGTCCCCAGGGGTGTTGGCTCCCCAGTACTCCTGGCCTGCTCTGTGCAGGCATCAAGCTAGCTAGTGCAGCAGGAGAGAGCCCCCTGAGGCAGAGTTGCAGGTTTGTGTAATTAGTAGCCGTCTGCTTGCCAAGAGGTGTGGGCTGGCGTCTACCATCTCTGCAACGGAGTCAGCCCTTCTCAGTCCTGCTGGGTTAGGATAAGACACTGCTCTGAGCCGTCAGACAACCATGAGTGGAAACTTTATTACTGCAAGCACTTTACACGAATGTCACCAACACCACATCTGAGCAAATATATAAAAAGCATAACCTATTGTACAAGAATTCTAACTTCTCGACTAATGCTCTGTACAGATGCTTCCCAGGCCTGGCCTCCAGCACGACGGATGCATCTCAGGGGCAGCAGCTGCACTTGTCTGAGCCCCCTTTGCAGATGCAGCCCCGGGCACACTTGGCACAGCCCGGGGGGCAGCAAGGACAGCAGCCTGGAAGGGTCAGAGGACAGACAGGTCAGTTTGGGGGGGCCACACCCCCATCTTTTCACTTCCTCTCCCACCACTTAGTGAAAACAGAGCATGCCGTAGGCTTCAATCCACATTAGCAGAAGACCTGGGATAGGAGGTTGTGGGCTGTTAGAGCCAGAGGGGATCTTGGGTGTCACCAAGAATTTGCCAGATGCCCCCAGAGGGGAAAGGGTTTGCTCAGGGTCATTGGTCAGTGGCAGATCAAGACTAAAACTCAGAGCTCATGACTCCAGGCCCGTGTTCCATCCCTTTCACCACTGGCCACATCAGGACCTCCCCGCAGCCCTCTTCCTATGGAAGCCTCCAGAACCTGCTTTATCCCACCATGGCTGCAGGGTTGAGAAGGGTGGGAAAAGACTTTGCTGGCTTCTGGCCAGGGGTGCCCCCGGTCAGCATAACTCACTTTTTCGACACGTTTTACAGTTGCAAGTTGTGCATTTGCAATTGTCTCCACAGATGCAAATTCCTCCTAGAAGAGAAGGCAGAGCGACAAATGTAAGGACTGAGGTCGAACAGGGACACAAGGTGTGCAGCTGATCATCATGGTGACAAGGTCCATGGGCTGTCCTTGGGGAGGGGCTGGGCAAGAGGAGGAGGTGCTGCTGAGCCTCACATGGGTGCCCAGGACCCCTTAATGGTTCCCGGTCACAGACCATGGATGGAAGCTGGGGTGGCTGTGTCCAGGCCTTCAGCCGGGACACTTGCTAAATAGCGGATTCATGGGTCCGGCCCTTCAGATATTCTGATTCATAAGTCTGGGTGGAGAAAAAGGAATCACATTTTTTAATGTTTATTTCTGATGGGGGGAGGGACGGGGGGGTGGACAGAGGGTCCAAGGCAAGTTCTGCATTGACAGTGGAGAATCTGGATGCGGGACTTGAACTCACGAATCATGAGACAATGACCTGAGACAAAGTCAGACGCTTAACTGATTGAGCCACCCAGGGGCCCCGGGAATCATTTAAAAAGCGACCTGGATGATTCTGATGTACAGTCCAAGTGTGAGAACCACTAGACTAGGCCAAGTCTACGAAGCCCAAGGTCCCCCACGGGCTGTCAAAGCCTTATATACCCCCCTCACCTTTTCAGGGCATCAGACAAGATGGCAACCCCGAATGGGCAGGTGAAAGAGCCAGGGCCAGAAATAACCTCAAACTTGAGAGTCCTGGCCATCGCTCGTTTTCATACAAAAGCCATCTACACTTAAGTCATCCCACCTATCATTTTGAGTGTCAAAATGCTGGAAGCTTCTGTCTCTTTGGCAAGTTTTGGGTATAGACATGTCCTGTATAGGACCAGAGAAGCCTGTGAGAAGTCTTGATAGCATTTCCAAAGGCCACAAAAGACCAGGTTGTCTCTAAACTTTGACCTCTGTCCTCCTATGCTATGCGCTTACGTGAAATTAAGGGGTTTCGGAGACGCAGGGGCCCACGTATGCTTCTAATAACTCCCGTGACATCTCCAGGTGCCTTATGATTTTAACACTTTCATAACAACACTGGGAGGTGGGCACTGGGGACGAGTGAGCCTAGTTTTTGGATGAGGAAACTGAGTGTTGGAAATACTGTCAGGAGTGAATGGCAGCCGTTGGCCAAAACCAGATTGACACATTCTGAGCCACAACACCTCCTCAACTCTGATGGCTGCCCCTGGAGGCCTGACACTGAGTGCCCCTCAATGCTCGCATATCAGGCTGGTAGGAGTTGCCAGTGGGAGTTGCCCCAGAGGTCACCCATCCGAGACAAACCCCACTGGCAGCTCCTAATGGAGGAAGAGAAATAGTCATCAGAGCCCTATGGGGCCCCTATAGGAAGCTGGTGCCCGGTCCCAGGACCGCAGAGCGGGCATGCTTACTCACCAGACATGCAGGTGCATTCCCCGGGGTCCATGGTCCAGGTGTTCAGGAGGCTCCAGTGCTATCACAGCTGGGGAAGAGAAGCTGAGCGAGAAGCCGCTGGAGGCTCCCTATTTATAGCTGTGTAGGTGTGCACTTGGGCGCACCCCACCTGTCCCTGGGGCCAGACGCCCTGCACACGGCCCAGCCAGACGCTGCGGGCTGGGGCTTGGAGAGAGCGGGCAGAAGGAGGGCAGAGGAGAGGGAGGGCAGCACAGTCATGCAGGTGGCCTCTCACAAGGGGTGCAGGTGGCTCATCCACCCATCTGCCCATGTGCCAAAATGTCAGGGAGGCAGGCTCAGGCTCCAGCGGCACTCATAGTGCTCAGATTAGCAACTGCACCCATCTGCTCACCAAGCCCTATGCAATCTGCCATTTCTCCTCCCTTCTTCACAGGGCCTGGCTCGGGGCCTCATTCTGTCTCCCCCGGTCCTTCTCCTCTTACCCCCTTTCGGGGTGTCTATCCAGGGCCTTGGGCTTTAGAAAGCCCCACTGGGGTCTTCTTTTTGCATGTCCTCCAGACTCCCCCGCGGAGAAGGCCAAAGGTCAGGGGCACATGCCCCACCAAAGCATGCAACCTCTCCTTCTAGACCATACACATATCATTCTGGATTCTGGAATCTTCTCTCATCCCAAGCCAGCTTGCCCCCAAGGATTTGCTCAGACCTCTGCCCCAGGCTCCCAAGGGTCACTGTAGGCCTGAAGGGTGGCTGGAGGTAGCTGTGTGCTGGGGGTGCAAACAGAGTTTGGATGTGTGGGCTGGGTACCCACTAGTGTGCGTGAGGTCTCTCAGAGTGAGGGAAGGAGCTAGGGATGGGAAAGGAGGGGCGGTCGACCCCATATTGGGCATTGGGGCCATGAGGCACATCTCCAGGCACCTTCCAGTGCGAGGATTTGAGAATTAAACATTTGAAGCTGGCCCTTCAGGTGGCTATGAACCTCTCTTTGTCACAGTAGGGGGATAGAATATTGAATTGGTTAATTTGGTTTATAACTTTTAGATATTTTAGCCAGTGGCAAGTGAACCTCCATTTGTGTTCTTGCTCTGCCCCCCTAAACATTAGGAGGGGCCTGGAACTAGCCTCCTGCAGGCTTGTGTGCTTTTCTTCATTCTCCACGCTGCTTCAGAGATAGAGCCCCCAAATAGCATGGGCCCTGTTACTCTCTTGCTCAGACCCTCAATGGTTCCCACCATCTGCTGAATGAACTTGAATTCCGAGCTCAACTTACCTTTCCCAGGTCATTGTGCACTCGTCTTCTACCTGCTCCGCCAAAACCTAAGGACTCCAGGCTCCCTGTACCTGCCTGAACTTTTCCACATCCGGCCTTTGCTCCCGTAGGTGTCCATCTTTCCCTATTCCTTTGAGTTCAAATAAACCCTTCTCCTTCACTGAAGCGTGAGCTCAAATGCCATTTCTTGAGTAGTAGACGCAAGAGGGGCTCTGTGGGAGAGCTTGCCCCCCATCTGCATCGTGACCTTCTCTGATATAGGCAGCAGATTGCTCTTCGGTCCTGTGTAAAGTGCTCTCCTGATGATGCGGCTTCAAGCTGCCCCCAAAGCTGCCATCCTCACCCCCTCTCCACGTAGAGATTCTGGAGCAGCCACTGATGACGCTTCCTCCAGGAAGCGGCCTCTGATCTCCCCCTTTCTCCCCAGGAAGAAATCTTTTCTTCTGGGACCCCTCAGTGGTGCGTGTGTATGTTTCTCATGACATTTACTACCTTTTACTCTGCTGTGTGAGTGTGTCCGTGGCTCTTGTGCCCCGTGCCCCAATCTCAGGGCTCTCAGAGGCAAGACCTGTGTCTGAAGCATCTCTCTTCCTCATTGTTCTGCACAACGTTTAGGAGATGAATGAAGGAAGGAAGGAAGGAGATGAAGACTGAAGACATGAATGAGTGAGTGAGTAGACACACAAGTGGACAAATGAACAAGTGAGTGAATGGTAAGTGGGCGTATAAATGCATGAGGATCCTGCATGTGGGTACTGGGGACCCCTGTTGAAAAATACCATCACCACTCAGAAAAGCAAAAAAGATGGGGCCCGGCCATAACCAGTGGAGACAGGTCATCCCTTTTGTAAGTTCCCGGGGTCTCCGTTACTCATCCCTAAGGACCACCGAGGCCTCAGTCTGACCCGTGGAACCCTGGGTTTGACCTGAGAAGATCTAGTGAGGAGAAAGGGATTCAGCCCTGTGGTCAGCAGCTGGGCACGGGGAGGGTAGGTAGGGGCAATACTGTATTGATCCAGAAATGGTTGCTCCCCGAAAGGAGTTCATAGCCTTTTAGGGGATCCGGGCACGCTCATTCATTCATGTGCTTCGAAGGGCCCGCACTGTGCTGGGCACTGGGGAGCCGAGCATGAGTTAAACCAGCGCTTACAGTTGCGAAGGTCAGGAGGACATCACAGCCCGGGACACCCCTGACCGCGCAGGGGATTAGACGCTGGCTTCGTCTTCCTTCCAAGTCCATCTCAGGACAGGGCCCCTGCCTCACCTCTTCTGTGTGTGCCCTGCAACAGATTCTAATGCCTTAGAAGGTCTAGTCCAACCTATGAGCCCAGAGCGAGGAAGGGACTGTCCTTTACCCTCATCTGAGCCATCTCTCCTCCCTCTTTCCTGTCTGAGCCAGAAACGGCTTCTTCCTCGGCCGATTGGCACTGTGATGTTGCTCCAGGCCCCACCTGAATGATCATCTCAGAATTTTACCCCATGGCGTGAAGGTATTTCCCAGGTGCTGGGCTGTGCAGATTGAAACCATCATGTGTGGCCTGGGGCGGTCAGGTCCATGCTGAGCTGTGCCCCAGGCTGTCCCGTTTCTGTTCCAAATGTCCGGAGAGGCACATCCACAGGCCCTTTTTGCCCTTTGGTGTCTTCGGGGTCTCCGCTCCGGATCTTTGCTTGGAGCACGGAGACAAGAAGGCACACACCACCCCAATGGCTCTAGGCGCAGCTTAAATCCACCCTTGGAAAATGAATATTTCAGAGACGTGTTAATTCATCTTCAAAGAAGTGATCCATAGCTTTCTTGCGGGATTCAGAGAGCCCTGTGAAAATCTGATGAAAGTTCTGGATCCTCTACCCAGAAAGAAATGCACAAAACACGACATCCCCACCCCAAATCCCATTGGTGAATGAACTCTCCCCATTCCTCCCCCCTTCGCCTCCCACAACCAGAGGGTCTTGAGGTCAGAGCTTCTCTGCAGAAAAGCAGCCCTGACTACGCAGCTCTCCTTTCATCCCAGCGCTCGTAGGTCGTTCGAGCCTGAGTCCTGAGTGTCTCCATCTCCAGCCGAGGCCTCTCTTCTGTGCACATGACCTCTGGCTTTCCCAGAACAATGTAACAGGTTGTTTCTTTTTTTTTTTTTTTAACATTTTTTATTTATTTTTGAGAGACATAGACAGTGTGAGCAGAGGAGGGTCAGAGAGAGAGGGGACACAGAATCTGAAGCAGGCTCCAGGCTCTGAGCTGTCAGCACAGAGCCCGGTGCGGGGCTCAAACCCACGAACTGCGAGATCATGACCTGAGCAGAAGCCGGACGCTTAACCGACTGAGCCACCCAGGCGCCCCTGAAACAGGTTGTTTCAAAGGAGCAGCCAATACCCTTCTCTTACAAAATGACAGGGTTTTCTATCCTCTCCCCTCTCCTAAAGGTAAAAGCTAATCACATGTTCCCGAGCCCAGCATTTTTTTGCCAGAAAGAAGTTTCTGAGACTTCATGTCTTAGGAATAGAGATTCACCCATTTGATGACGTCCGAGAAAAGTCCTGAGCCATGACCCCACACCCAGGCCCATGTTTTGCTTTGGGGATCCCTACGGTTTCCCATACAAGGACCTTCTAGGCATATGAGCCCCACCCCCTGGTGCAGCCTGGAGCCTTCGGTTTTATTATCCTGGTTTATATACTGACCTCTCTCTAGACTACGTGCTTCTCAAAAACAAAGGCTGTGCTTATTAACCTCAGCATCCCCATGGCCAGGCCCACTGAGCGCTGGCACACAGTGGGTGCTCAATAAATATTTATAGGCTGACAATGAATAGATGGCTCAATGAACAGAGTTACATGGAGGCTGTCTTCTCTGGCTCTTGTCGGGGAGATTGAGAGGAACTAGTTGCTCACGAGGAGCACTCAACAGCTTGAGATCTGGAGTCAGGCTGCCTTGGTCCTAATCCAGGTTCTGCCCCTTTGCTGTGTGATGTGGGGCAAGTTGGTTGACGGCTCTGAGCCTCGAGAGCCTCATCAGCAAAGCTGGGCTAATGAGAATGATAACCCTGCGGCACTGTCCTTGGGCGTGTTAAGTGCGTTTTAAGCACCTATTAGTGTCATTATCATTACCTGGGCCGGTTACAGCTCGGCGGATTGGTTTAGCCACCCACCCGTGGACATGTTTCAGGATCATAGGTTATTCCTTTTTTTAAATATATATAGAGACTGTTCTTCAGCCTGTCTTGGGGTCTTAAAGAAGATGTATTCAAACTTTTCAAACACTGTGGCTAAAAGCCTGGGGGGTTTTAGTTCCCTGTTTTAAACAAAAAAAATTTTTTTTCACATTTATTCACTTTTGAGAGACAGAGAGAGACAGAGTGTGAGTGTGGGAGGGGCAGAGAGAGAGGGAGACACAGAATCTGAAGCAGGCTCCAGGCTCTGAGCTGTTCACACAGAGCCCATCACGGGGCTCAAACTCACGGACCTCAAGATCATGACCTGAACCAAAGTCAGACACGTAACCAACTGAGCCACCCAGGCGCCCCTTTAGTTCCCTACTTTTAAACTCAGCCTAATTCTTTTGGGTCCCAGGACCTGGGGACCGGGGAGCCCTTTCTTCCTGACTCCCCTCGATGCAGTTTTCATCTGTTTGGAGTCAGGGTCGACCTTCCACCTACAGAGCCCTCTTACGGAGTATTTCTGGCCTTATCTGTAGGACTAGGTGTGAGAGTTTGGTGACCTGGGCTGGCAGGGACCCTATGAGGCACCAGCGTGAACCCTGAATGGTCAGCCCTGAAAGAACCCTGAGAAACTGTGGGTCAGCTTCTTCTTGTTCAGATGAGGAAACAGGGTCAACCTTCAGTCCCTGAGCTTAGGATGGTGGCAGGGGAGGACTTGAACTTGACTCCTCAGTTCATTACGAGTACTCATGCTTTAGGTCTGAGGCATTCCTGACAGAACTGGTCAGCAATTTGGAGCCCCGTGACCTTATAAACTATTTACTAATTAACTTTATTATTAAAAAGTTCAAACCTACTAAAAAGTACAAAGAAGAGTATTACAACCACCATCATATTGACCCCCCAGAATTAACAGACGTCAACACGGTCATATTTGCTTCAGCTCTCTTATAAGAAATAAAAAATTAACAGGCTCATGGCTTTAAACGCCATGTGCTTGTGACTCCCAAGTGACATCTCCAGCCGGCCTCTCTTTTGAACTCCAGCCCCGTATTTCCAGCTGCTGCTCCACAGGTCTGTGTAGATGTCAAACAGCATCTCAAACTCCATCCCCAACTGCCGCCTCCCGCCTCACTTCCAATCACATCCCCCCACGGTCTCGGTCTCATCTGCATCAACCGCTGTCACCCGATTTGGGTCACCATCACCTCCCGGGAAGATTTGGCCTATTTCCTAACTGGGCACCCTTGCATCTGCCCTTGCCCTAGACCTTTATACTATGTTTTCTTTATTATAAAAATTCTGCACAGAACATCCCCCTTCACGTCATGTACACAAACATACAAAACTCACTCATCCCTCGCGGGAGGATGGCTAGGTGGGGGGGGGGGCAGTCACTCTGCCAAGATCTTACACTAATTTACACTCCCTTGAGCAGTTTCTGAGAGTTCTTACTTCCCCACTCCCTCCTCCAATACTTCCTGTATTCAGACTTTGAAATGTTTGCCCAACTGATAAGTGTGAAGAGGTGTAATGGTACCTCCCTGAGGTAAAACTTGCATGTCCCTGCCTCCCAGCTTCACTGTCCATTCACAACCACAGTCTAGTTGTCCTCACACAAATTGTGTGCTTCTTGACAGTCTTTCACACTCTAGCAAGAGAGAGCATAGTGAATATTATGAGGATCAGTCTTTCTGATTCTCATTCTGACTCTTCCATCTGCTTTCTGTGGAAGGTCCCTTCTCTCCGTGAACTTCAACTGTAAAATGGGGGGTCACTGGGTCTATTCATGGAGTTATGGTGGGGATTAAGAGAAAATGAAGATCAAGCATTTAACATGCAAGTGCTAGAGCAATGGTAGATATTATTACGATTTTATGTTTGTGATGCTGTGCTATGTTTACAGACAGCTTGATGTGGAGTCAGATATACCCGGAGTTTGGCCTCGATGCTTTGGCGAGGCATGTCACCTCTCCAAACATCAACTTGTCGTTTTTAGAAGGGAAATGATAAGTGGAAGGAGCAGGACAGGAGATGCTCAGATAGAAAGCTCGAGGGAGCAGTAGGAAGCTGTGGAGAACTTGAAGGGTGAACATCGTTGTCGCAAATCTGTCCGCGGCCCTGCCTGGAAAAGCACGACACTGAGGGGTGACAGCCCCAAACTCTGGCAACTTGGGCTTTGGGGTGGGAGGCTGGTTGAAGGGAGCAGGGGCAGGACCCCTTCCTCATGCATGTGACTCCTCCCCTCCTGGGCTAATGAGATGCTTTCCTGTCTGTGATCCAGGTTCTGAAGAGCTTATCATCAGGAAGAGGTTCTGTAGATTTTGATAAAGTGTAAGGTTCTTCACATTTCCTTTGTCTCTGGACATTTATTCCATCAGCTAAGCTAACAATGGTTATTTGTCTGTGTGTGTGTGAGAGAGACAGACAGACGGACAGAGACTGAGGAAGTTGTACATGCCAGAGAGTCGGCGGCTGTTCTGTCTCATGATAGCTTCAAGAAAGCCTCTTCACTCCAACCAAAATGAATACACACAGGCTTTTGTCCTCCAGGCCCCCACTTCCATTCACGGAGCCCAGATGAAGAACCCACAACCGGTGCGTAACCAGCCTCCGAGGACGCGGGCCTCAGCTCTGTGGATTGTAACAATCAGGCCAAGGCGAATTAGGAGTCACCTTGCTCGATGCCCAGTCACCTGTGCTCTTGGCAGACTTCACAGACTCCCCAGGGCTTGCGGCTGCCGGTTAATTACAGAGGACTCCAGCTCCAGGCTGTAATTCAGTACCCACTGGGCAAGTGAAACCCTCCGCTTTGCACACGGCCCTGGAGGAAGGATGAGTAAGGCCAAAGCCAACAATTACCCACACTCATTGCCCCCAGGAGCAAAGTGGCTGGCCCAGGTTGGCTGGCAGCCCGGATTAGGGCTCTGGTGTTGGGGAGAGAGGCTCCAATCTGTCCATCTGTCCTCCCTCCATCCTTTTTCTTCCTACTTTCCTCTCCTTCCTTCCTCCCCCTCTTCCTTCCTCCCCTGCTTCCTTCCTTCCTCCTTTCCTCCCTCCCTTCCTTCCATCAATCATTCGGCAAACATTCAGGCCCTACTGTGCACTAGGCTTCCGGTTAGCCCTCTGGATGAGATAGATGAGCCAGACACAGGGACCAATGCGTATTTCAATAGCCATCAGAAAAGAGAAAGTAAGCAGGATTTCTCGAAAGGCACCCAAGTGCAGGGGGGCACTTGGATGACCCGGAGAGTGAGTAGTTCCTTAAATTTTGTGCCCTAGCTGCCTCACCCGCCTCACCCTGGTCTTGGCCCTTCTTTTCTCCCAGGCTAGCTAGACTCCCGGTTCCTCATGGAGTGCTGGGGTTTTCACGCAGCTCAAGTTCACAGCCCCGGGGATTCATGGAGGTGGATTGCAGGGGTGGGGGGCAGAAGGGATGCTAGGTCTCATCCATCCTCTCTTCTACTTAAATGGGGCAGCAGCTCTTTTTAAAATCTGTTTCGTCTTGTGTGTCCCGCCCATCCTCCTTTTTTTGTTGTTGTTTGTTTGTTTTGTTTTTTGTTTTTTTTGGTGGTAAAGCCACACTTTATTAAGATAGCCAGGGTCTTACATACCATGGGTGATTACATCGTTTCTTTAATGGTTACATAGTTCAAGGTCCTTGAAGTAAAGACATGCTCCGGAAAAGGTCATTCTTATCAGGACAGTAGTAAGTAACAGGATTAAGTCATTACAAAAGAGGACTCCCCTAATAATAGTCTGCTTTTAAGCATAAGATAAGCCTGACGAATTCTATGAGGAGATATACAGTCCGTAAGGCCCTTCATCAGTTATTCAAGGGTAAGATGCTGAACCTTTTATAAGCAAATCTTTTGGCAGAGGATTATGTTCACTCCCAACAGCAGACCAAGAGCCAGAAAATAAAGTAAGGGAAGGTCACTGACTGACCCAAGTTGATTCAAAGCCTAAAAGTATATGCCTTTTTGCAAAACAATGAGAAAATCATAGGATGAACAGAAGCCATATGTGGGGCCCAGGAGGCCAAAAATTGTTTGAGGGTATTTTTTCCCTACTGGGCCCCAACATTTCCCCCTTTTTTACTTAAAAGAATTAAGATCAACAATTATATAGTCATGGACATGCCAATTGTAACCATCATAGAAAGAAAACTGAAATTTCTGATGAGATTTACAAAATCAACCAATTACAGGGCGAGCCTAGGGTCCTGTTTGGCTTTAACATTAAGTAACAGGGTTAGACTATCCTGTACAATTCCTGTCTCACATAATGATCTTATCTGGGGTGGGGTGGTCTTGCATCTAGAACCAGTAGGAAAACCACTGAACGCCAGCCTTGCCTTCCAGGTTAGTGGCCTTGCCCAAGGTTAAAAATGGGTGCTTGCAGATCTGCACGTGGAATCTCAATTGGAACTCTGGCCCGGTGCTCTTCCTTGTTTCTCTCTCTCTCTCTCTCTCTCTCTCTCTCCCCCTCCCTCCCTCTCAAATTATTATTTTTATTCTGAGTGATTTCAAAAACAGAGAAGAATAGAGAATTAAATGTGGAAACTTCCAGTATTATCAAATATTATCATTAAGTCTTATTTATTCATTTCAGTGACCTAAAGAAACAAAACAGAATGGAAATCCTCCACGTAAACTTCCCATATCTCATGCCTACCCCATCACCACACCCGGGAACTAATTTCTCCAAGTGTCGACCATGCCCACGCATGCTTTTCTACTTTTACTACATATGTATGTATCTATGAAAATTGCATGGCCTTGTTTTACAAGTTTGTAAACCTCATATAAAATGGCATCATTTTCCATGTAGGGCTTTTACAACTTTTTTTTTGCTTTTTTTGCTCAGCATTTTGAAATGTATGATTTTAACTGCCAGAGAGCATTCTATTTATTATAAGATCTCACAGTTCTACCTTTTTTAAAATAATTTTTTTAGTGTTTATTTATTTTTGAGAAAGAGAGAGTGTGCGAGCAGGGGAGGGGCAGACAGAGAGGGAGACGCAGAATCTGAAGTAGATTCCAGGCTCTGAGCTGTCAGCACAGAGCCTGACACTGGGCTCGAACCCATGGACCATGAGATCATGACCTGAGCCAAAGTTGGACACTCAACCGACTGAGTCACCCAGGCGCCCCTATCCTTTTACTTATTGGTGAGCATTTAGATGTTTCCCCTTTTTTGGTTATTACAAACGTTGTTGTAATTGCCACGCATACGTGGTTTCTTGTGTGACATGTCCCGGAGTTTCTCTGGGGGTAAGCCTGGGAGCAGACTTGCTGGATGGAAGGTCACAGGCTTACTCTACTAGATATTCCCAAATGGCTCACCAAAAGTTTATACTCCTGTGATCAATATCCTCAAGGGTCCAATTGTCCACGTCCATGTCAACACTTGCTATTGTCAGACTTGATTTTCATCAGTCTGGCAGGGACTAAATGGCATTTTCTTGGTTACTGATTTACATGCCCCTCATTACTACTGGGGCTGAGCATACTATCGTAAGGTTTACGGCTTCTTGGGTCCACTCTCCGTGGTCCAGTGTTCTGGCTAACATGCTGTGGTCTACGATTGCTCCGTGGGGCATTGCACTAACCAATCCAACTTTGGGACCAGTCTGTATTGCTTTCATAGTCACACGGCCTGTCTCTGTCTTTCCACATTGTTGGGTTTTAGTAATTTGCCTGTTCAGAGGGCTCAAAGTGATCTTGGAGATGAAGAAGATGAACACCCTGGTGTGTCCCCAGGAGGGCCGCTCAGGGTCAGCGGGGAGCGGAGGGGCAGCCTGGAGCTTATCCACAGCCTTCTCGTTCTCTGCAAGCAGTCACTCAGCCTATGGGGCTTTGGTCAAGTTGGCAAAATTCATCCTAGGCTTCTGTGCTTTATACCCTTGTTTAGAAACTCTTCCTTCCAATTGAAATTTATTTATAGTAAGGAGTTCTGGATTTGCCCTCTACACCTCTCAGGACTACCTGAAGAAGGAAAGAAGCAGGAGAATTCCTGGAATGAACATAATTCTAGAATGCCAGGGCTATAAGGGCAATAACGTGGGCTAAACCCTCTCTCAATCCCAAACCCATTTATAGATAGGGGGCCTGAGGCTCCGAGAGGGGAAGATGCCTAATCATCCCACCCCCACTGGGGGCCAGCTGGGTGAGGTGATGCATCGAGGAATAAAGCCTTCCGGCCTTTGTAAACCTCCGTGGTGACTATCAAGTGTAGCCATTTGCAGAAACACCCGCTCAGATGAAGCAACTGCTTAGGGCCCCACACGGTGCCACATGCCTCACCCAGGGGTACAAAGACGGTTTTATGGTATAATTGGGGAGCTGAGATTCCCAGAGGAGAGATCGTTGGCGGGCGTCACAGAACCATGTGCTCGGGTGGTGAAATAAACAAGGGTGTCTGTCCCTCCTCCCTCTCTTCTCTCATTCTCCATTCCTTCCCTTCTGTGTCCCCCCCTGCCCCCCCGCCTTGTCCAGTCTCCTCTTCTCTCCTCTTCTCTCACTCCCCTCTGTGTATACATCTCACCTTTTCCCTTGTATCTTCTCTCTCCTAGGGCGAAAGACCAGCCTGCGACTCAGGGCAATCGAGTCTTCTAAATTCGCTCACTGGTGTCGCTCATCCACAAATTCACTTCTCTGCCAGGGCTTCAGTTCCCACCATCACCCTCCGAACACTGAGGAGGTGTCCGTACCTAGATAAGTGCTCAGGCCCCCCTCAGCTCTGTTCTGAGTGCTGGTAAAGAGACAGCTGATTGGAAGGTGCCTGACTCTACAATTTCCAGAGGGGCAATCCCCTCAGCCGAAGGCCCAGAAAGGCAGTTTGTATTTAAAAGCGTTGGGATCCGGGTGCCTGCAAGGCTCAGTCGGTAAAGTGTCTGACTTCAGCTCAGGTCATGATCTCCTGGTTTGTGGGGTTCGAGCCCTGCGTCGGGCTCTGTGCTGACAGTTCAGATCCTGGAGCCTGCTTCAGCTTCTGTGTCTCCCCCTCTCTCTGCCCCTCCTCCATTCACACTCTGTCTCTCAAAAATAAATAAATGTTAAAAAAAATTTAAAAAGTAAACGCATTGGGACCAAAGTTACTTTTTTGAGAAAATTGTGCGTCTGCAGGCACTTTTTGGCCATGCTTTTCCTCCAAAGACATGGGAGGGAATACAGCAGTCAGGACCCGTAGCCCCTGCATCGAGCTCTGCCAGCGGTGGGCTTGCCAGACCTCCAGCACCAAAATCTCGTCGGCGGTGGTGTCCATGGACTTCTGTTTGAACAGGTCCCTCAGCTAGACGGACCAAGCCTCTGACCATACAGCCCCTTCCCACCTGCCAAGGTTCCGCTAATACCTCAGAACCAGGGTGCCCTAGTTATTTAATTTGTGGATTCCTTCAGGATAAATACACAGTCCTCTGAAAATAATCAGATCGTCCCCAATTAACGTTACGGAGAAGAAGACAGAGAGTTGGAGGGCTGTGTGGAAGGAGACTCATTAGCCTCTGCAGTCATTTCCTGCGTGGCAGAGGGTCGATGATAAAACTCGTTGCCCCTCGGTCAGGGCACTACTGTCCTCACTCGGCTCAGGTCTGGGAAGCTGAGCGTGAGAACCAGGAAAGGCGTTCATGACGACCTGGCTGAGCATGAAAGCCCGGGTGTGCGAGGATTCCTGGACCAGATACAGGCCTGCGTGAGCTTCAGATGGACATTGATTTATGCTTTGATTCCATCCATCTCTCTCTCTCTCTTTCTCTCTGGCCCGGGGCAGGCCATTTGACCTCCATTTCCCTGCCAGTAAAATGGGGATAATAATACATCCTTCTAAGACTGCCTCTTACAAATAATTGGCCAGTTTTTGCAGGGCACTTTGAAGAAAATTGCTGTGAAGATGTTCTGCTGGCCCTGGAATTTTCCTTGGTGCTAATATCAAACAGACAAGGATGGCCAATGTTCTGATTCTGGCACTCCCAGCCGCACCATTTTCCCCAATTCAGTTGGAAGAGAAGAGGATGGGGGAGGGGCTGTGATCACAGCCTGGACCTGCCTGGAATATTAAAGGCACAGCCCTGCCTTTGATGCCTGCCTACAACGCTTGTTAATTTTAATAGGAAGCAAGCAGAGGCGGGAAGTTTCTGCCTGGCAGAAGAAAACAGGCCGAGGCCAAAGAGGATTAGTGTCAACTCAGTCTGGATCTGGTGTGGCTTTGAAGTCCTTGGGCCGGTGCTGGACAGGGTTGAAGCTCCTAGAGGTCAGCTGGGTGGGCGGCAGGGGCTGGGGAAAGTGGAGACCTGCGGCCCCTCAGTTCCCAGCTCAACCAGGAGCAGACAGCCTTCTTCTCAATTTGGGGAGCACGATGGAGTCAGCGCTCTCTCAGGCTGGTGAATTTCTGGGGAGGCTTCGGAGGGGGTCTCAAACGTCAGTGCCTGCAGGGGTTAGGCAGTTAACTCCTAGGAGCACAGTAAGCTCGCTGTATGTCATAGGGAGCGGCGGAGACTGCAGCAAACACAATAAGCTTCAATCAAATATAGGGATTTGCAAATTAGGGTGAGATTTTGTTAGCTCTCTTACAGGAGATTTATAGAAGAAACTTACTGCATTTTATAGAAGTTGAAAATCTGAATTGTATGTATGTGGGTGTGGATGATTCCATTTTTTTTTTTTAATATTTATTTTGGGAGAGAGAGAGAGGGAGCAAGAGTGAGGGGCAGAGAGAGAGCGAGAAAGAGAATCCCAAGCAAAGTCTGCAGACCCTGACTCGGGGCTCGAACTCACGAGCCGTGAGATCATGACCTGAGTGGAAATCAAGAGTTGTGCACTTAACCGACTGAGCCACCCAGGTGCCCAGAACTGTTCCAATTTTTAAACATTGGCCAAAGTTGTTTATTATTTGAAAACACCCCCATAGGCCAGAGCAGCCCACGGGGCCCTGTTTTGTGACCCCGGTCTTGGAATTCTAAAGCTTTGGAGGTGCAAAATTGCTTAAGGTTCATGGAGGACTTCGGTTACTATTTTTTAGAGACTTCAGACCAGTCCTTGGTTGAGGGCATCAGAATCACCCAGTGAGAGCGTTTCAAGTACACAAATCTTTGGGGATTCTGGTTCAGTGAGCTCGGACACGGAGCTGGGGAGGATCCCATTAAAAAATTTTTTTAAATATTTATTTTTGGGAGAGACAGAGAGTGAGCAGGGGAGGGGCAGAGAGAGAGAGAGAGAGAGAGAGAGAGAGAGAGAGAGAGAGAGGGAGACACAGAATCCAAAGCAGGCTCCAAGCTCTACACTGTTAGCACAGAGTCCAACGTGGGGCTCAAACTCCAACCGTGAGATTATAACCTGAGCTGAAATTGGATGCTTAACTGACTAAGCCACCCAGGCGCCCCCCAATTTTTTTTAACTCCTCAGGTGATTCTGATGTGCAGAATCAGAAACCGTTGGAGAAATGGTGACCTCATCAGTTCCTCTCAATAACTTTTAATCTATTTTGAGTCATAATCCCTTTTGAGAAACTAAAGAAACTTATCAACACTTTCCGTAAGAAAAAAAATATATACAGACAAAATGTTGCATACAATATCGGGGGTCTGAGTACTCTCCCATCCACAGCCGTGAAGCTAAGAACGTCAGCAGTCCTTGATGCTGGCTGGAGTCCCGTCTACAAGAGTCATGAAAATGGCTTCCAGGGTCTCAATTGTACTCTTCCAGTGACAGGAAACTCATTACCTCAGGCAGTAGCCTATTCCCTTTTGGGGAGCCTTATCAGTGAAGTTTTGTGGGTTCATTTTTTTTTAGGTTTTGTTATTTGTCTTTGTGATGAGCTAAAACTTCCTGCCTTTTTCCACTTCTCCAGCCAACCCCCAGCCACCCTCAAGTGCCACATTTGTCCTTTGGCCAATCTCTCTCGTTTTCCTGGGATCTGGAGGGGAGAGATGCTGCCGGAGGCTGGGAGAAGCTGGGGGAGGGCCAGCAATGGGGAGCTGCTCCCCCTTGGGATTTGAGATGCTGGGAGAGGATTCTTGACCAGAGGCTGGCGACATCTGTTCACGCGACCTCATCCCTTTGCCCCCTCACCTCTGGAGACCCCCTCCACTCATCCAGTATGAAGTGCCAAACTTGAATGCTTACATCTACTTCAGCCTCACCATGCTCACCCTGTAACTTTCCCTGTGGCTGACCCCCTTTCAGTGGCTCACTCCCAAGCCTGGAAGGTAAACCTTTTTAACAGGAGTTAGGTACAGTCTGGAGATAACAGAAACACCAAATAAATGCTCATTTGAATCTGTTTTGCCCGGTACTCTTGCTTTGGCCAGGATCTGCTGGGCACCTGGGGGAGAGGAATGCAATATGGCATGTTATAATAATGGATACCTACAATGTTCATGCCATCGTTTATTCATTCAACATCAGCCCAACACTGACCACACGGTTGTACATGGGCCTCCAGCCCAGCCTCTGACCTGTTCCTCAGCAATCTGATGCTTTCTTTTTTTTTTAATTTTTTAATGTTTTATTTATTTTTTATACAGAGAGAGACAGAGCATGAGAGGGGGAGGGGCAGAGAGAGAAGGAGACACAGAACCGGAAGCAGGCTCCAGGCTCTGAGCTAGCTGTCAGCACAGAGCCTGACGCGGGCTCGAACCTGTGAATGTGAGATCTGACCTGAGCAGAAGTCGAAGGTTTAACCGACTGAGCCACCCAGGCGTCCCTCTGATGCTTTCTTAAACCCGTTTTTATTCTTGGCTCATCCGATGGCTTGGGGTACAAGACATCATAAGGTCCTTTGCATAAAGTAGAATGAGGGAGGTGGCTTGTCTTTGCCTTAAACTCTTTTAAACTTCAAGGGAGGCTCTCCTTTTCCTAATTGTTGAGATTCAGTATCCATCATCCCTCCTCTCTGCATCCGCTTTGGGGCTTTATGATTTAATTGAAGTCAAACCTTCTTTTCTGCATCTGGAAAGGACCTCATTTTGTACTCTGTCATCTTGCCGGCTTCTTTGATCGCTTTGGTCATCCGTCCTTGCCTGACACATGTATCCAGGTTTGAATGCAACCCCCGCTGAAGTGTTCTTGCTCACCTTTTATTCCAGGGCTTCTGGAAAAGGGAGCACATGTGCCTGAGTGAATGCCACAAGGAAGCTGGGAAAATAGCATCCATTTACCAGCCCCTGGCAGGATGACTGGCTACTTTTCACTGAATGGACACCTACTGGGCCTGCCAGGGTCCCATTCATGCATTCATTCACACATTCATGCCGGAGACATTTACCAAGTTCCCAGGGTGTGCCCGGTTCTGGACTGCATGCTGCAGAGGTGGTGACACCGACCAAATTCTTGCCCACCAGAATTTGTATTTTAATGGGGGAGACAGAAGACAAGCAACTAAGGACACTCATGAATAAATACAAATTGTGATAGGGCCTGGGAGATAGCTATAGATATATTAAGGGGAACCCAATTCAGACAGAGGAAGCCACACTTCAACAGCAAATTGTGGGGGAATGCCCCTTCTGGCAGGTCGGTCAACGCAGGTCCTGAGGGAGGGAGTGAGAATTGGGGGGCAGGGGATGCAGAGAATGGAGGCAAGACAAGTCTCTGATCAAGCCTCGTTTATTGAGAGAACACACACATCTTCTAAAGGGTAGAAGGCGGGAAGCAAGGCAGCTGATGTCAATTTCAGCACAGCGCCTGAGGGGCTGATAGAAAAGCCCAGCCTAACTGTCTCAGCCCTGAGCTGGGAGTGATAACACTGCCCTGCCTGCAGGTGGCTGATCTTTGGTCAAGGCACATATCTTATCTTCTGGCAGCTCTTCTGGCAGCTCCCCACAGGGGAAGAATGTTCCAGGCAGGCAGAACCGCATATGTAAAGGTCCTGTGGCCAGAAAGAGTTTGGCTTTTACAAGAAACCCAGAGAAGGCCGAGGCAGCCAGAGGTAGTAACTAAGGGGGAAGAGACAGTTCAAGAGCTTTGATCCTAATGCTGAGAGGGGTCAGCAGGTTTCATGAGTGGGTGAAGGAAGGCAGGTCAGAGACAAGAGGGGGCACTGGGGTCTGCGGCAAGTTGGCGAACACATGCCCTGTGTAAAGAAGGTAGCCGCTGCTCAGCTCCAGCTAGCCTTCCCCCTGTGGAGAAGGAATCCGTGGGTCCAGTGTTGCCAGACCTTTTGATCTTTAAGGAAAATCCTCAAATTTCAATTTTTCTACAAAATCTTCTGTTTAAAAAAAACCAAAACCCACAACGATAATCACAACACATGTTTGACGGCCACATGTGGCCTGCCTGGGTGCTGCCTCATTATAACTCCTGAGCTGGGTAAATCCACGGTAAAGAATTAAAGAATCGTAGAGCAGGGAGGGTCCCCTCACTCGTGTAGGTAAACTGAAGCCCAAAGTACCCTCAGCTTCCAGCTCTTCCTCTGTTGGGTGGTTTCTTGAGAACAGGAACAACCTTTCAGGCTGATTTCCTCTTTGGGCCCCTGGCAAGGATTTAACTGCGGGGCTCAGTTTCCTAACTAGCAAACAAGAACATCAGGCCAAGTGTGGCGGCTGCCTGGGGCCATAGCGTGGGGGGTAATTAGGGCTTGAAAACCACTTTGAAGCTTCTAAGAGGAAGTACCCAGCAAAGTTCAGAAGGGGATTTCAAAGGGCTTGCTCCTTCAAGTGCCATGTCCCAACCTCTCCTCATCTCCAGGGGGCTTTACTCAGATGGGAAGCGAACCGGTGGCTGTCCTTGGCTGTGGGACTCCAGAAAGCCCCTCAGTACATCCACGCCTCCCCGCCAACCTATCTGTCCCTTCCCCAATTTGTTCCCTCTTCTTCCTTGCCCAGATGTTCCATGAGCCCCTTCCAGGTGCCAATCACAGCGAGTCACGGCGCCAGCTCTCGGAATGCATCCTGGTGGCCCTTGCAGCCGGTGAGGAAAACAGGGAGGCAGGAACTATGTGGGCAGCAGCTGTTACAAGACAGAATCTGCAGAGAGAGGGTTGCAGGAGCAGATAACCCATCCGGGGGTTCGGGCCCCAACCCATCCTAAGTAAGTGAGTGTTTCAGCTGAAACCTGAATGTTGAGCAAGAATTAGCCAAGGCGGTGGGGGTTGGGGATGGGGGGTGGGGGGTGGGTGATAGCCTATGTAGACAGGGCTTCCACAGTCAGGGGCTGGAGGAAGGAAAAGGGAGCCCTGAGCATTCATACAACTGAGCGGTGCTCATCGGCAGGGGCCTTGGGGCTGTCGGGGAGCAAGCCTTCCCGTCCCCTCAAATGTCCTTCTTGCTGGACTCAGAATCAAATTGACTTGAGACAGATTAATAGGAGAAAATTAAATTTCATGGTGTACAGATGAGGAATCCACACACACATGGGAATTGCCAGAAAGGTGGAATGAGGTACGTAGGCCATCCTGAACGGAAGAGACGTGGACAGGGGCCTGGGACTTCAGAGCGAACTTCCTAGGGGATAAGAAAAGCAGATGTTTGGTAATTAGATGTCACCCCTGCCATACAGATGGGTGACTCGGAGAAGATTTATCTCTGGGAATAACCCTTCTTCTGGAAAACACCTCCAATTTAGATTTTTCTGGGTAAAGGATTATTTTCAAAATAATCTTCATGCCAACATGGCCCATCTCAGGATGGCCTGGCCTGCCCTTGCGCCCCCTTCCCCTCCCCCTGCGTCCCCTTCCCCACCTCCCCCTACCAAGGCCCCACCACCAAGGTTGAGTGGACACAAGGAGGTAGACAGGGAGAAAGGCCTACTCACATGAGGCCTTAGGAGCGAGGGCGAGAATTTTTTTTTTATTTTACTTTTTAATTCTTTACCCTGAAGGTCATGGGGTAATAAGAAGTTTCTGAATTTCAACTCAAAAGGAAATATTAGGATTTGATTGCATTTTGTTTTTCAGAACTCAGTGGTTATTTCCTCAGGTTGATCTCCTCAAAGAAAAAGCCTGGCAAACGATTCCCTTCTAATTCTGTTCTTCTGTGATCTCCAAATCCCCGTTCTGCACATTTTCCGTATCCCAAGACTCCAGCGCCTTCCTTGAACAACAGGTACTATTGTAAATCCATATTTTCAGGGAGAACACCGGGCCCGAGAGGTTATCTGCTAAGGGCATCCAGCCCGAAAGGGGCAGAGTGGGGAATCTGAACATCAGTCCATCTGCTTCCAAAGCCGGGGCTCTGTCTACAGTAAGGGCATGATCAAGATAATGACTGACAACCTGGCCATGACCCACCTCAGCCAGGTCCCGAGGTAGGAAAAGCCCTTATCTGTGGAGATCTTGCAAGTGATGGAGGGAAAGAAAAAAAAAATCCCACCTCTAACATCAACGTCTGTGCAGAGGAGGTTCAAGGGGAGGCTGGGGGGAGCAGAAGCTGTGTTCTGCCTGTGTTTGAATACTAATGAGGCAGAGACGCCAGTGGCTAATTAACAAGGGCCTGACCCCAGGGTTCTTAGGATGCCGGCTTTTGTTCAAGTCTTTTTTCCTTCAGAGAACACTGAGCTGGTTCCTGGACCGGATGCCCCACAAAAGGGCCTTTCAGGGCCTCCTTTGAATCAAGTGCTCTGTTCCCACCACAGCTTTTCAAAGACTGGGGGAGAAAACAGAAATCCAGAGGGACTGAGGAGTTCTGTTCTTTGGGGATGGGCAGGTAGTGCCCTGCAAACTGTGAGATAGAGCATGCGTGGCCAGGCACGGCGGGGGGTGGGGGGGGTGCTGGCTGCTCAGAGAGCTGGGGGCTGCCCGACCCCGAGCCGTGTCGCGTTCCCAGCTCCCATGGTAAATGGTCACCTTGGTGTACAGCTAGTAAACACGAAAGGAGGCTGGAGTCCCTGGAATGGCTGGGGTCCTGATGCACCAGGAGATGCAGATCCTGTTTTTTTCAGGGGTCCACAGAGGGTTCAGCCTGGAGTTAATGCCATAGGTTTCTCTGTGGGAGAGGTAGGTCTGTGGTAGAAAATTTAGATCATTCATACGTGTGCAGAGAGGGATGACAGAGAGAATAATACAAATGGCATTTAGAGCAAATGATAAGATACCATCTATGCCTATCATAATAGAAATGCAAATTGAAACTACAACCAGATATCATTTAAAAAAAAAATCTATCTAATTGGCAGAGATCCCAAAATGTGAAGTGTGGGTGTGCAGAGGGAGTAGAGAACCAGGCACGTGCAGCCTGCGGGCCAACCACGATAGCATCCGAAACGTGAAGGGCTTACGTGCTTCCAGAAAGCACCTCCCCTTGTAGGAAATTATCCTAGATATTTATTTACACATTGTGCACAAAGAAGTGGGTGCAACTCATTGTAATTTTGCTTATAAAAGATTGGAAAAGGACTAACTATCCATGACAACGGGGATCGGTTCAAAGAATCATGACACACAGCAAAGCAATGAGATTCTGGGCAGCCCTTAAAAATATGAGGCAGCCCCGTATGTCTTCATACGGAGGGATCATGAAGACACAGTGTTAACAGGAAAAGCAAGGTCCAGAACGGTGCGCACAGCAAGGTACAAAATGCCACCGTTTGTGGAGAGGAAGCACGGAGAGGCTACCTAGACAGCCCACGTTTGCATATGGACAGAGTACACCTGCAAGGAGACGCACGGAACACCTAAGTCCAGCAGACTCATGCTGGAAGCTTCTCAATAGCATTTGAATTACTTTTACCATGGGGGAGCCTGGCTGGCTCTGTTGGTACGGCCTCTGGATCTCAGGGTTGTGAGTTTGAGCCCCACGTTCGGCGAAGAGATTATTTCAACAACCACAGCAACTAGGCTGAATGGCTTTTACCATATTACTTATTCCAAAGGAAAGGAAGGAAGCAGGGAAGGAGGGAAGAGGGAAGGAAGGAATGAAGGAAGGAAGGAGTAGGGACAGACAGAGGGATGGAGGGAGGGAAGAGAGGGAGGGAGGGAGGAAGGAAAGAAAGAAACAAGAAAAATATAGATAGGCAAAAAGAAAAAGTACTCGATGGCAATCCCACCACACTAACAGGCACTGATAAGATTTTGGCTTGTATCTTTCTATAGGTTTTAAATTAATATCAAAGTTAAAGAAAACTTATAAGAGTAGTACAACAACTCTCCTATCTTTTACTCAGATGTGCATTTTGCCACATTATCATTCTCTCTTTATATATTAATATTATATATGTGTTACATATATATATTAATCATTTGAGAGTAAGTTGAGGCTTTACTACTAAATATTTCATTATGTATTTCCAGAAAACAAGAATATTAATTTACACAGCCATATTATAATCAACAAAATCTAGAAATTTAATGTTGATACAGTATCATTAGTATCAAAGTCTGCATGGCTTACTTAAATTTTGACAATTGTCTCACCAGCATTGTTGATTGCATCAAAAAAAATTTTTTAATGTTTATTTACTTTTGAGAGTCAGAGACAGAACATGAGAGGGGGAGGGGCAGAGAGAGAGGGAGACACAGAATCTGAAGCAGCCTCCAGGTTCCAAGCTGTCAGCACAGAGCCCGACGTGGGGCTTGAACCCACGACCTGTGAGATCATGACCTGAGCTGAAGTCAGAAGCTTAACCGACTGAGCCACCAGGCGCCCCGATTGCATTTTTTTCTTCATTTCCAGGATCTGATTCAGGACCACACAGTCACATTTAGTCTCCATGGGCTTCTATTCTCCTTCCATCTAAAATAGGTCCTCTGCATATGACCATTTGTAGGAAAGTGAATGGACCTTGAGGGTGTCATGCTAAGCGAAATAAGTCAGGCAGAGAAGGACAGATACCATATGTTTGCACTCATAGGTCTAACAGGAGAGACCTGGCAGGGGACCATGGGGAGAGGAAGGGGGAAAGAGAGCGGGAAAGAGTGAGGGACACAGATCAAGGGAGACTACTGAATACTGAAAATGAACCATGGACTGAAGGAGGAGGGGGAGGGCAGGAGGGGGTGATGGTCATGGTGGGGGGCACTTGTGGGGAGAAGCACTGGGTGTTATATGGAAACCAATTTGACAATAAACTATTATAAAAAAAAGATAAATAAAAATAAAAATAAAAAGTTTCAAACAGAAGTCTTTAAAAAAATAAAATAAAATAGGTCCTCTGCCTCTTTTTCTTTCATGACCTTGACATTTTGGAGGGGTACAGGCCAGGCCACCTCAAGGTTTGCCTGATGCATCCTTAGGAGTGGGTTCAGGTTTGTCAGTTTGGGCAGCGATGCTGCAGAAGTGATCCTGGGTCTTCAGTGCATTCCGTCAGGAGGTCTGTGAAATCCGTGTGTCCCTTTATTGGTGTCACACGTACAGTTTTAAAGCATAGAAATTACATTACATTACATCCAACAAGCTACTTTGTAACCTTTCTCCTTCCCCAGTGATGTGCTGTGATCATCTTTATTTAAAAGGTTAACTTTATTTATTTCTGAAGAGAGAATAGAGTCAAAATTCAAAGGAAACGAAAGGCGGCAGGGTGGTGGGGAGGGGGAGGGCGGTGCAGTGAGAAGCCTGTGTCGCTCCCCGGAGTTCTCTCTGAGGTGACAACTATTCTCTGGTCTTCATGCCTCCTTCTGCTGATATTTTCTATAAGCATCTGGCGAGAGGCCAGTGTGTGGTGACCATCGAATGAGCAGCATGCGGGCCGTCCTCATTCACGTCGTTGTTTTAGGAGGGTGGCCAGAGGCCTCCAGCTTCCCAGGACCTCGTAAGAGACTCCTTTTGATCCTTCTAGAAACTGAGGTTTCTCCTGGAGCTCAGCTGGGCTGATGAGCTCAGCCTCCTCCGTCTTGGCTCCTCTGCCCCAGGAATTCCTGCCTTGCTGAGACATTGTCAACCCCATAATCCTCGCCCCAAACCATCCTGTCCTGCTTCACTGACTGCCATCTGTGGGAACGGGCCCTTTATACGCGCCATGTCATCTTCAAAGTGCTTTTGGCTTGTTAATTGGCCACAATTCACATTAGGCTGACTGAAGATCCCAAACGTTCCCAACACAGGAGGGCTGATGTCACTGGCCTTGGGAATACCTTGTTGGCACCTCACTGTGGAGAGGCCCCCCGCTCTGAGCTATAGCTGATCCTGGGAGAGGATTCCTGGCTTCACCACTTTCACGCATCTCCGGGAGCCTCTGGGTTTTGGGTCTGTGAAATGGGGTTGACAACAGGGTTGTCAAAAGGACTCAACATACGAAGTGGCTGGTGTGGGACAGCTGCTCCACAAATGTTCATTCTCTTTATGCTCAGATGTCCCTTCCTCTCTAAGATAGTCCTCACCGTCTTTCCTCCAACCTCCAGAACCTTCGAAATGTTCCTCTTCTAACACTGATCAGTTCTCGGCCTCGGATTAGGGTGAATTCTGCCCTTGCTGCAGCCGTGAGCTCAGTGAGTGTGGGGCCTACGTCCGAGGCATCATTATACCTCTCTCCGTAGGAAGCCAGGGGCTGCCCTGAAAGTCTGTAAATGTTTGCATGCCCGAGAGGCAGCATCAGGCCTGTGCAAGAGCAAGGGCCCTCGAGCCCCACTCTGTGGGTGCAGCCCCGGTTCCGTCACTAATTAGCGAGGGGATCTTGGGCGAGTTACCTACCTCTTCATGCCTGGCGGTCCTGACCTGTAAAACGGGAATAATTAATAACAGCGCCTACATCACAAGGTTGTTCTGAGGATTAAGTTAATGTACATAGAACAGTAGCTGCCACATGGTAAGAGCTTTATGGCTGTTGGCTATTATTACACCAGCATCTAGCAAAGGACCTTTCTCCTGATGTGGCCTCCATAATCGTTTGTGAAGCTGAACCGACAAGATCGTATCCCCACCTTGTCCTCACGAATACACACACTGGGCAGGTTTCTGAAATTCTAGCATTCTTTTTTGTTTGTTTGTTTGTTTAATTAAAAAAAATTGGGGTGCCTAGGTGGCTCAGTTGGTTGAGTGTCCGACTTTGGCTCAGGTCACGATCTCGCAGTTCGTGAGTTTGAGCCCCGCATCGGGCTCTGTGCTGATAGCTCAGAGCCTGGAGCCTGTTTCGGATTCTGTGTCACTCTTTCTCTCTGACCCTCTCCCACTCATGCTGTTTCTCTCTGTCTTAAAAAAAATTGTTTTTTAAAAATATTTTTGAGAGAGAGGGAGAGACAGAATGCAAGTAAGGGAGGGGCAGAGAGAGAGAGAGAGGAAGACACAGAATCTGAAGCAGGCTCCAGGCTCTGAGCTTTCAGCACAGAGCCCGATGTGCGGTTCGAACTCACGAACCGCGAGATCATGACCTGAGCTGAGGTCCGACGCTTAACCAGCTGAAGTTCTACCATTCCTAATTCATTGTTTGGCATTAGGGTATCCGCCTCATTAAGATGCAAATGTCAGTGTCAAATGTTAGTCTAACACTTTGTATGTGAAAAGCTTTGTATAGAAATGCCACTCTGTGGCATTAAAGAACAAAGATGTTCCCCAAAGCGTATTGTTAAATGCAAAAAGCGAAATATAAAACCATGTGTCTAATATGCCACCATTTATGGAGTGAACGCAAGCTAGGGACAAGGGTCGAAGAAGAGAGTGCCTACCTCTGTACCCACACAGTCCTCAGAAGGACATCCAGAAACGGCTCTTAGGAAGGTCTCCACGGAGGCGATTTTACGGCAAGGACCGTGGTGGGGGGGACCACCTTCTCATTGTATAGTTTTTAAAAATATACTCTTGTACTGTGAGAAAACACACATAACTTAAATGTTACCTTTTTAACCATTTAAAAATACACAATTCAGTGGCATTACGCACATTCACACTGTTAACTTTATCACCACTGTCTATGTCCAGAACTTTCTCCTCATCCTATTAGACAATAACTCCCCATTTTGCCTCCTCCACACCTCCCCCGCCCCAGAACCTCTATTCTACTTTCTGTCTTGATATATTTGCCTATTCTCGCACCTCATGTGAGTGGAGTTGTATAATATTGGTCCTTCTATGTCTGCCCCATTTCACTTGGCTTAATATCTTCAAGGTTCCTCCATGCAGAAATCATAGATATGGTATTTTTTTATGGCCAAATATTATTCCATATGGTAAGAATTTTATTGATTTATCCATACATCTACAGAGAGCTACTTGGACTGTTTGGCTATCATGAATAATGCTGTATGAACATTGGTGTTCAGGTATTTGTTTGAGTCCCTGTTTTCAATTCCTTTGGGTTATTATCCCCAGAAGTGGAATTTCTGGATCATATTGTGGTTCCCCTTTTCATTAAAAAATTTTTTCTAATATTTATTTTTGAGAGAGAGACAGAGCATGAACAGGGGAGGGCAGAGAGAGAGGGAGACACAGAATCTGAAGCAGGCTCCAGGCTCTGAGCTGTCGGCACAGAGCCCGATGTGGGGCTTGAACTCACAAACTGTGAGATGATGACCTGAGCCGAAGTCAGATGTTTAACTGGCTGAGCCACCCAGGCGTCCCTCCCTTTAATTTTTTGAGGAATCATCATCCTGTTTTCCATAGTGGCTGCACCCCATTTTGCATTCCCACCGACAGCGCATGAAGGTTCCAATTTCTCCACATCTTCGTATTTATGCTTTTGTATCTCTTAATTGGATGTGATATCAAAGTATGACCTATTCAATAATCAACTAAATCTTTCAGGAAGCCATTGTTCTAAAGAGGCTAGGGTGCAGGAGTGGAAGCACAAGACAGCAATGATGTAACAGGCAGCAGCCAGGTACTCAGCAGGTGTGTGTGATTGAGAGTCCACACTGTTGAATTTGATTATCGATTCTGCATTATAATGGCTGCGTTGTCACACTCCCTCTTGGGGACCAGGAGGTCAGATAAAGTGTTGGATCAGGCTCTGCTGAGTTCCCTTCCTGTTGTAACTTCCAAGGAGCTTATACAGACAGGTCCTAAGAGAGGTGTGGACAATGAGCCCCTCCAGGTAGATTTTCTGTTGGCATCGCCCACCTCCCTTGCCTGCTGGCTTCCACTGGCTTAGGCGACACAGGAGGCTGGAGGGTGGGAGGAAAGAGTGGTGAGGGTCTTCATTGCTCAGCTTCCTCCTTGGGCTGCCACCTCTATGAATGTGGCTCCAGCCAGGTGCCCTTTCACTGGGCTCCTGAGACACAGCTCTCTGGGGAAGGGGGAGGGGTGTGTTCGTTTCCCAGCGTTGCCATAACCATGTACCATAGGTGGGTGGCATGGGCAGAAATTGATGCTCTTACAGTTCTGGAGGCTGGCAGCCCAACACCAAGGGCTCTGCAGGATTGGTTCATTCTACGGCTGCCTCCTTATCCTGTGTTGGTTTCCTAAGTCCTGCCCACGCGCCTGTAAATAGTCCCCTGCTTAAGTTTCTCGCAATCCTGGTTGAGCTGGCCCTTGTGTCCTACGGAGACCTGTCAAGCCTTAGTATCTTGGCCAGTTTGCTTTTGTCTATTTTTCAGAAAAATAGCCCTGATATTTGTTTCCTGGTGTTGCTGCCAGACAATTCCACAGGTGAGGTAAAGGACTTCTGCGTGTGGAGGGGGGATGGGGGGTATGGCTCAAAATATATTACATCCACAGCCTCCTCAAGCAAGAAGTCATGGTGAAGTGTGCCCAGGTGGGTACGGGAACCTGGGGTTCCATGCCCATTCCCAACACCCCCCTCCAAGGAACGCTGGAAGGGTCCATGTGGGGGTGTTTGGCATAAAGAAGCGTGGAAGAAAGATGATATGTCTTCAAATACCCCAAGAGCTGACACGGGGAGAGTCATGAAGTCAACCTGTGTTTCTGCAGAGAGACTGACTGAGACAGCGTTCAGTATAGTATAATGAGTACCAGTACGAGATTATTTGTGTAAGTTTATATAAAAGATACATATATAACACAAACATACTGATGCCAGTAATATAAAATAAGGGAGCGATTTCTGAGAATCGTACGTAGAAGTAATGGCCTCCATGTGAGTTGTGGACATCTCCGTCATGGGAAGTATTCAAGCGGGGGCCGGATGGTCAGAAGCTGGGGGCCGATGATGTCTCTGCCCTTTCCTCCTGGGAAACGTCATGACTGTAGACTTGGGACTTGGAATTTCCTTAGCCGGCTCTGCCGCCTGAAGATCCGGTGCTCAGATGTGCGAGGCGGCACAGTGCTGCCAGCTATGGGGGTTCACACAGCGTACCACTCCAGCTTCTAGAGCAGGTGCCCCAGCGGTTGGCTTCCCACCAAAATAGGTAATTACAGAAGCTGAGTCAAGCTTCAGCCAGCGTCTGATGCTGCCCACACCCAGGTATGGCCCCGGGGGAGCTATAAAGAGCACACTCCTTGGAAACTGGAACAGACTCCAGCTATCAGCTTTGATCGGCGCCCAGTGGGCGGGCTGGGCCAGGAGCCCGTTCCTCTGCTCCCTGAGTGCTTACCGACCGCATTTGAATCCTGCTAGACCAAATCTCTTCTTTATTTCCCTAACGAATCTCTAAATGTAACTTACTGAATAGGACTTTAAATAACTACGGATGTGAGGCAGAGCATGTCCTGGTTCTCATATGTGTGGAAATGGTAATCACTTCCTTATGGCTTCCCTTCTCCTCGGGAGTCTCAGACTCACTCAGAATCGTGTTCAGAATCACGCATGCCCACCATCTCAGTTATGGTCTTTGTCAGTGTCATGGCACAAAAACAAGAAAAAGAAGGAGGTGCCACTTCTCAATGTTTCTTAGTGTAAAATCAAAGAATCTATTTTGAGTTTTTCAGTGGGAAGAAGTTATGTAGGCCAATGCTCTAGGGTGGGGATGATAAAGCAGGGTAATGAGAGAGAGAGAGAGCGAGCGAAAGCGAGCCCCTGGGGTCCCAGGTGGGCCTCTCTGAGGAGGGGTCCATTGCGCTGAGATTTTATTGACACATGGGAGTCAGCTTGACAAGATCTGGGGGCAGAGCATTCCAGGTGGAAGGGGCTGTAAGTGCAAAGGTCCTGAGGTGAGGCCACACTGGGTGTGTTGGGCGGTTCACAGACACCAGAGCTCTGTAGGCCGAGTTAGGATTTTGGATTTTATGCGTAATGGGAAGCCATTGAAGGCTTTTATGTATGGCAGTGACTTAAAAATTGATTTGAGGGGCACCTGGGTGGCTCAGTTGGTTAAGCATCTGACTTCTGCTCAGGTCATGATCTCACAGTTCGTGGGTTTGAGCCCCGCATCGGGCTCTGTGCTGACAGCTCAGAGCCTGGAGCCTGCTTCAGATTCTGTGTCTCCCTCTCTCTCTGCCCCTCCCCTGCTCATGCGCGCGCTCTCTCTCTCTCTCTCTCTCTCTCTGTGTCTCGCAAAAATAAATATCTTAAAAAAATTGATTTGAGTATTTTTTTAATTTAAAATTTAAATTTAGGTTTTAAAAATTAAAAAAAAAACCCTACTTCCTAGAGGCATAGTTTACATACAATAAAATTATTTTACATGTACAGTCTGATGAGTTTTGGCAGATGTGTACTTCTATGTAACCACCGCCACAATCAAAATATATAACATTCTTATCACCCCCAAAATTTGCCCTGTGCCCCTTTAGAGTCAGTGCCCCCCCCGCAGGACCATCCCAGTCTCCAGCACTCTGCCAGGCTTCCCGCAGACTCTTCATCCGGTCTCCCTGATGTAACCGTCTCACCTAACCACGGTACACCTGTTAAAAACACAAAATTAACATGGGTACGATGTTACTAACCAAACTATCAATTCTAGTCAGACTTCCCCAGGTTTCTCACTAACGTCCTCTTTCTCCTCCAGGATCCAGCCCAGGGCTGCATTTCCTAAGCGTGTGCCCTGAACCTCGTCTACGCTGTGACAGTTTCTTAGTTTGGCAGTTTTGAGGAGTACTGGTCACGTATTTTGTCGACTCTCTCTCATTTGGGGTTTATCTGTTGTTCTCTCCTGATGAGACAGGGCTTACGGGCTTGAGGGGAAAATACCCCAGACGTGAAGCCCCTTGCATGATAACGTGACTTACCATCCTATTCATCTTGGTCATTCATTTAAGATGGCGTCTGCCAGATTTTCTACCAGTTCAATGACATGCATGGGCAGTCAGGGACCGGGTAGAAGCAAACTGGAGTGGGAATTAGTTTCTGCATCTGAAAAATGGGGATAGTATTACCTATCTCATAGCATTACTGGAGGATTACGTGAGATCATAATACACGTAAATAATTTAGAAGTCTGCTACATAGTGAGTGCTCGACAGATGTTAGCTTCTACTGCTATTAGTAGTAGTGGTGGTATCTTTTCTCCCCTCTACTGACTGGAAGGAGCAGTTTCTGTTTTTTTTTCTTTATATGTGACATGCTGCTAAGTAAATGGCTTGTAATCTGATTCTTCATTTCCTCACTTCTCTCATGCGTGTTATAGGCGAACCAGAGACCCAAATGGACAGCCTCACCCCCGTGGCCCGCAGCAGACCCATTGCAGAGTGAGGTGATGGGAGTCAGGTGCTGAAGGGTTGGAGGAGGGGACAGGTGGAAGGGCTGCTTGTCAAGTGTTCCCCCAGAACTGGGCCTGTGCTGCCCTGCTCTGCTCCTGCCCCTTGGTGCCCTGAGGAGAGAACAGGTGGCCACTCCCTTTAAGTTTGGGGAAATTTAAGACTAAGGTCCTTTACAGGCAGGTTATGGGGCAACAGGGTGGGGAGGGGCTGTGGATCTGGATCTGAAATTCACAGACATCCTCCACTTGCACGCTATTTTATCCTTTTTTTTTTTTTTGAGAGAGAGCGAGAACATGGGAGGGGAAGAGAAAAAGGGGGAGACACAATCCAAAGCAGTCTGCAGGCTGCAGGCTCTGAGCTGTCAGCACAGAGCTCGAATTCACAAACCACTGAGATCATGGCCTGAGCTGAAGTCAGATGCTTAATCCACTGAGCCACCCGGCACCCCTCACACATTATTTTAAAGTGTGTGTATTACAAAAGGACAAGCTTGCCGTGAAAACAGCAAACATCACAATGCACAAAAGAAAAGTCTAAAGTCCTCCTCCAGGGGAGACTGGATGGCTCAGTTGGTTAAGTGTGTGACACTTGATTTCCATTCAGGTCATGATCTCACAGTCATGAGATCGAACCCCGCGTTGAGCTCTGTGCTGGGCATGAAACCTCCTTAAGATTCTCTCTCTCACTCTCTCTCTGCAACCCCCTCTCAAAAAAAAAAAAAAAAGTCCACTTCCAGCCGGCCCCCTGCCCCAGTCCACTCTCCAGAAATCAGTCTTGTGACTGACAATGGGAGGCCTTCTGTCCGGAGGGGCCCTCTCATCTGGCCTCCCTCCAGGCCTGTTATCCAGAGTCTTGAGGCCCACAAACTTCTGTTCTTTACACCTGCACACCCTCTAGTGGGAATGCTTCACATACTGAGGTGAGGACATGGGTGGGGGGCAGGCGGGTGGCAGGCATGGCCCAAGGCTCCTGGGATGTGGGCATCCCGAGCCAGGTCTCACCTAGTAACCACCAGACCCTGTCTGTCTAGCTAGGTGGGTGTTTCCAACCCCAGGGCTGAGAGGGAACCAGGAACAATGCTACTTGCTTAAAAAAAAAAAAAAAAAGACACTAAGTTTATTACAATAGGGACCCTGACAAGTCAAAGGCAGCTTTCTCACCAAGAGGTAATAAGCCTGTAATGGCGATAACAACTGTTTATGGGAGCCCTTATTAAGTGCCAGGCATTGTTTTACTTCTACTAGTTTGTATAATTATCACAACATCCCCATAGGTAGTACTGTGGATGTTTCCCTTTTCTGGAAGAGGACGCCGGAGCTCAGCGAGTTCGCTGCAGGAGACGGTGTGTGCAGTGGTTAGTAGCTCCAGCCCTGGAGCCAGACCACCTGCGTTTGCCATCCCGCTTCTGCCACTTACCAGCGGCGTGACCTTGGGCTTGGGTTATACAACCTCCTGTGACTCAGTTTCCATCCTTGTAAAATGGGGAGGACGACAGAATCTGCCTCTGAGGCTGGCTGTGGGGATTAAGTGAATACGTGTGTGTGTCACATGCCCCGCACAGAGAAGGCACTTGGCAAATGTGTGCGTTAGGATTCAGTGATGGACCCGAGCCTCAGTGAGTGCCCGAGGCGGACTTTGAGCCCAGGTGTTTATACTTCAAGATGTGTGGGCTCACGCCTATGTAGTGCTGCCAACCTAGGGCCCGCCAGCAACTCCCCACAAGTCCTGGGTCTGCAGGAGCCCCAGGTCTAACTGATGTGAAGATGACAGGAGTCTTCTCTGAAAAGCCAGTGACTCCTTGGGTGGGAATCACTGGAGGTAGGGCACACTCTGGGACTGTTGGTGGGGGGAGAGGCCTCCTGGGGCTGTTGTTCCTTCCTCCTTGGAGAATAGCCTCCAAGTCCTCTGCTCTGTCCAGTGTTGGGAAAGAGGATGGGGAGTATCCACCTTTCTGGGGATCCTTGCTGATCCTAGTAAGGATTGTGGTCCAAAGACTCAAATGCTTCCAACTACTCCCAATATGGCACATGATGTGATTGCCAGGGTCCTTCCAAAATGCGGTAGCAGACATGACTGTCTGCAGTCGTGATGTCCAACATGTCCCCAAAGATGGGAGGGAGTTATGAAATGAAGGGAAGGACATTCCAGGCAGAGGGTAAATGTGAGCAAAGGCAGGGAATCTAGAGACAGCATCTGAGAAGGGACTGCGTTTGAGGCAAGAGGTGGCAAAAGAGGAAGTTTGCAGAGGTCCAAGGTGGTCAGAATTTGATTTCCCTAAGCTGTAATGAGCTTGAACTTTCTTTGGTTGAAAATGGGCAGCCACTGAAGAGGCATGAAGGAGTCCCTGCCTCATAGGGTTATTATCGGACTAAGTGGGATGGTCCACATGAGGTCTTAGAAATGATGGCATGTAGAAAATGCTCAACTAATGTTGGTGATGCTGCTGGGCTGACTGTAATGTCCTGTTAGGAAGAGAAACTATAAAGGTCCAGGCCATCAAGGCAGTGCATAAAGTGAGCAAGGCTTTGCTGGGTGGGTGGAGGCCATTGCCAGCCTCACAGGGGAATCCAGTAAGCCATGGACTTGTCTGCCTGCTAACAGTAAAACCCACGCTCCTCCGTGTGGCTCCCAGCCCCAGGTGATGTGACCTCTTTCTCACTCACTACGTTCCAGCCATGTCGTCTTCTTTCTGATCTTCGAACATGCCCACCCCGGGCCTTTCCCCTTTTTGTTGCCTCTGTCTGGGAAGCCCTTCCCCCACATCTAATGGCTGCTGCTTTCTTGTCATAAAGATTTCTTCCGAGAGGCTTTCCCCTGAGGCCTAGCTAGCACATCAGCCTTACGACCAGCTAAAACGACCTCACATGCTTTCATGGGTAATGCTTGTTTCTCCCTACATCCTCTGGGTTGTAAATTCCATACGGGCACAATTAACATCTTTCTCGTTCACTGCTGTTTTCATAGGTCCCCCGAACACTGCTTGGCATATGGAGACCTGAAATAAATGTTTGTCTGAAACTGATAGCCTGAAGTGATCTCCAGTAGAGATTCAATCCTTTCAAGCTGTGTGTGGGAGATCAGCTGTTAGCAGAGTGGAGTGGATTCAGTTTGCTGACGACTTCATGGAAGTAGAGTCTGGGGGTGGAGAGGAAGGATACTTCACAAAACAAAGTAAGTTCTGGTGGATGAGGGCAGGGGGACAAATCCAGGGCAATTTCCACTACGGGCTGGTCAGGGAACTCGTAGGAACTGTGATGTCTCCATGGATGACCGGGCAGGTGGTGGGGCAGAAAGGGGCTGGGAGAACTCAGAGGCAAGACCTATCAGAGGGGGTGTAGAGAGGTCCATTGTCTGAGGTCTGACATTCCATCAAGGCCCTCAAATTTAGTCTTTTGACATGATCTCCAAAAGAGGTTACACCTAGTCACAGACACACCCATAGGCTTTAAGAAAGACCTTCCTTTGTACAGCTGTAATTACAAAACCCAAGTAACAAGAACATTTTAGAACTCATCTTTTAAGACCCACTTACAGCATCTGACACTATTATTTTCCTTCTCCCTCTCTTCACTTGGGTTATGGAACATTATACTCCTGGTCCTACTTCCTCAGTGGCTGCTCCTTCTCAGTCTCCTCCATTGCTTTCTATTCATCTCATCTCTCACTTCCAAAGGTCTATCTCCAGAAAGCAGCCAGAGGGAGCTCTCAGGGCTTTTGCACCTGCTGAAACACTCTTCTTCCAGGCTGAATCCCCCTCACTTCAAGTCCTTGCCTAAATGTCAATTCTCAGTGAGGTCTTTTCCCTGCCACGTTATTTAGTACCTCGCTTCCTCCAATCCTCTACCCCTTTTTCCTCTTTTAACTTCATAGTTCTTATTACCAAATGACCTACTACATGCATTTCTTGTGTAGTGGAAGTATCTGCTGAGAATACTGAAGCGCCAGGAGAGCGCCGGGGGGCAGTAAACGTGTACGTTTACTGGGTACCTCTTTTGTCTAGGACAGTGCCTGACACACTGTGTTCTTGAATGAATGATGGTAAGTTTTGTGACTTTACAATTTTGCACATTTTCATTTAAAACTATAGAGGGAAGTTTATAAGGAGGGGCCGCCCTAGACTATTTAAACATTAGAGTCTAAAGCGTGACTTAAAAATATTATCTGGAAAGGATCGGTATACTTAGTGCACATCACTGCTATGGTTTGCCTCGACTAATCAACAGGAAGAGCAGGCATTCAAGACATCTTTTCTTGAATTAATGATCCTTTGCGAGTGGGGTATTACTGTGTGGAATCTGCAAGGTTGCAGCTTGGTTGTGGTGGTAGGAAAAGCCCCGGGGGTGCAACGGTTCCCGAGTGGGATGAAACTCGGTCAAGTTACAGCAACAAAACAAGCGACTGTACCAAAGGGAGCGAACCGACTTCAGGTTCTCGTACCACGCAGCCGCAGAAGGACCCGGGCGGAGCCTGCGCAGCCGCAGAAGAGGCTCGGCGGGCCTGAGCAGCCACAGAAAGAGCGGGCGGCCTGGGGGTTACCTCGATCTCGCACTGTTTGGCGCCAGGCTTGAAGCAGCTGGAGACCGGCTGCTCTGGTCCCCGAGCCCCGCGCCGCGGCGGTGAGGCCGGCTCCGTTATTACGCAGGCTTCGCCCTCTGCTGAGCCGCCGCCATCATGCTGCTGCCTGTGTTCACCCTGAAACTGCGCCACAAAATCAGCCCCCGCATGGTGGCCATAGGGCGCTACGACGGGATTCACCCGTGCCTGGCAGCCGCCACCCAAGCGGGCAAGGTAACCTCTCCTACCGCATCGATCCCGGGCCCCTCGAGTCCCCTGGATCTCCGCGGGCCTCTCCCCTGCGACCCCGCCCCTTATCCTGCGACCCCGCCCCCAGCCACGGTTGCCCGGCAACCGGGCGGTAGGGTCTGTAGCCTTGGGTCCCGTGCAGAATAAGGAAGAATAATGGGGTTTCGCGTGAAGGGCTTTCTTGCGCACTTAACTTTGTCTTCAGGCACTTAGACTTGGACAGTGTTGGAGTCCCTGTGCAGATAGGGAGCGTAGGGAAGAAAAGTCCCCAGAAGGGAAGGGGCTTGCTCAGGGTTCGAAGTTGTAGCGCACCCCAGGTTTGAGCCCAGGGCCTCTGCCTCTCACTCTGGAGCTCCTTCCACTATTTCATATTGCCTCTCGAGCCAAAAAAACTTTATGGGGAGGGGGAGGAAAAAAAATACAAAGACCCCCTAAGTTGAATGATTCAAATTTCACCTGATCTTTATCCATGTACGTTTATGTCTTTTCCTGTAATTTATTCGCTAAGAACCCATTAGGCGCTTAGTATGTGCCTGATGCTGTGCAAGGTGTGGGAGTCACAGAGGTGAAAAAGACATGGTCATTTAACATTCAGGAGACTTAACTGAACACCTCCTTTGTGCTAGATGTTGGGGATTCAGAGATAAAGCTAGAATCCCTACTTTTTTCTTTTTTTATGTTTATTTATTTTTGAGAGAAAGAGAGAGAGAGACAGGGCACGAGCCAGAGGGGCAGAGAGAGAGGGAGACACGGAATCCGAAGCAGGCTCCAGGCTCCGAGCTGTCAGTGCATAGCCTGACGTGGGGCTCGAACCCACGAACTGCGAGATCATGACCTGAGCCGAAGTCGGGGGTTCAACCAGCTGAGCCACGCAGGCGCCCCTAGAATCAACCAACTGAGCCAAGCAGGCGCCCCTAGAATCCCTACTTTCACAAATCTTATAATCGTGGAGGGCAGCAGACAAGGGACTGTGTACTGTTGGAGGCATGACCAAAATACATGGACTACAGTGACACCAAGCGTAATAACTTTTAATAGGTACAAGGCCTCCTTACATTAATTATCTCAGCATCCTTGCTACAATGCCAAGAGTAGCAGCATAGCACAGGTCTGGTAATCCTGGCTCCAATACCTACTAATTTCATGACCTTGAGCAAAGTGCTTAATAATAGTATCCGCCACATAGGGTTGTTATGAGGACTAAATAAATTAATACATATAAAGCGCTTGGCACATGGGAACTATAGGCATATGAGCCACTAATTGTTAGTTGCTATTTTCTTTTTGTTACTCCCACTTTATGATTAGAATAGCGGTTCAGAGAGGTTCAAAGTAATGCTGGAGGTCATGCAACTAGAAAGTGGTGGAAATGAAGTCAAAGTATTTGTTCTTGACCCCAGTCTGGATTAAAAAAAAATATTTATCTATTTATTTTCAACAGAGAGAGAGAGAGAGAGAGAGGCAGGCAGAGAGACAGAGAATCTCAAGCAGGCCCCGTGCTGTCAGCACAGAGCCTGACGTGGGGCTCCAACTCACATGAGATCATGACCTGAGCTGAAATCAACTGTTAGAAACGTAACTGACTGAGCCACCCACATGCCCCAACCCAGTGTGGATTTAAAATGTGGATTTAATAAGCTAACATTTATATAATGGTTTAAAGTTTTCTTTTTTTGAGCAAGAGCGTGCGTGCATGTGCAAGTGGAGGGAGGGGCAGAGAGACGGAGAGAGAATCCCAAGAAGATTCTGTGCCGTCAGCATGGAGCCCAGTGCAAGGCTTGATCCCACCAACCCTGAGATCATGACTTGAGCCAAAATCAAGAGTTGGAGGCTTAACCAACTGAGCCACCCAGGCTCCCAGTTTATAGTTTTCAAAACATTTCTACCTATATTGTATGTTATGTGATATGCCTTGGGATACATAAGTAGAAAGTAATAACTCATTTACGTTAGGTAATATAATGAAGTAGAGCCCCCAGCACAGAGCCTGGCGTGTGATAATGGTAGTTACTGTTAAGAGGTACTGACAAATGGCAAAAAGAAATATAGTTCTGTGGGTGCATAGCAGCTCAATACATGGGCTGAAAAGATCCCATCCTTATTGGCTCCACCCCTCATTTGTTGAGGACTTACTCCTGCTGCACACTGTTCTTAGCTTTGTGGTTGCAAGGTTGAAAGTGACAAATCTTACCCATTTGGAGCTTATATTTGAGAGGCAGAGCCAGATACTGGGAGAGAAAAACATACATATATTTATATTATATCATAGTTGTATATTTTATTTTTTATATTTATATGTTTAAATATATATACATATAAATAACACACACAGTGTCTTCATAGGGCAAAAGAAAACAGTAAGGGGATTGGGATGATGGGAGATTGCTAGTTTAGACAGAGGGATCCGTAGGCCTCTGTTGGACACTTAACCGACTGAGCCACGCCCCACGAGCAAGGATATTTTAAAAAGGGGTTTCTTGCAAGATGAGTATTAGTGTTTTCCTCTGGGGACATGTTTGCTCTCACCATGGGGCCAAGGGGACCCGCTGGATTTCTACTTTCAGCAGTATCCCCTCAGCTAGAATGTTGTGTGAACTGTAGCCAGTCACAGAGAGTGATCCATTTGCTGTGTGACTGAGCTTGGCTTTGTCCTTGCCTGAGGGACAAGTCAGTGTCCCGGAGATTCAGCAGGAGGTAAATAAAATAGGGAGAAGTCTGCTCCTGGCCATCTTGTTGCTCTTTGCCACAAACCCCAACCTCTTTCTGTTCCAACAGCAACGGATAGCAAGTCCAAAAGTGATGTCCCCTCCTGTTCTCCCTCAGCCTGTCTGATTACTGGGAGACTCCGAACGAATTCTTTTGTTCCGAACTGTTATAAAAGGAAGTAAGACATGATGGCTAGAGTGTAGGATCTGGAACCAGATGCCAGGCTTCAGGTCTTGGCCCCGTCACTTACCTGTCACCAGACCTTGGGTAAGGGCGTTAACCTTTTTGGTCTCATCTGTAAACTCGGGCTTGCTGTGACGATCAAATGCAGTAACACTTATTAAAGCACATAGTAAAGTATCACACAGATGAGGACACGAACATGGTATTCCAGAGCTAGGTACCTTTTCTGTGCATTTCCAGTCAATTCCTTTGAAAATTATTTGTTGAGTAGGCTATCTTGTTTAGGTATGATTTAAAATTAGTCCTATTTGGATTTCTATCAAAGAGATGAAATACTTATTTAAAACCAGTGGATTTTAAAACTGAAGAGGCTTAAGGGATCCTTAGTGCAGTATTGCCCACCTTTTTTTTCCCTTCGTATTGTCCCTCTGAAGTGTTTTTAGACTGTGAAGATTTCCCTAATGAAATTACAATGCTACAGATATACGACATGTCTTTTTCGTACTGTGCCCTTTTGGGGGGCCAAAGCCATGTTAGTATCCAACATACCCCTGCCCCACATCCAGTTACCTCTTTTGGGGTATACACACACACACACACACACACACACACACACAAACACACACATGTATACCATGGAAATGAACTTACAACTTACAGATCAAGAGTAACACGTTCTTGTTCTTCCGGATGACCCAGCCGGGCAGCCCTAAGACAGTCAGTTTTAAGAGTTAGAAAGTGAATTTACGAGGTGCTGGGATGGAAGATACTAAGGAAGTGTTTATTGCTGTGTGCTCTGTGATCTCCTTAGTGTGTGGCAATCAGATTGTGGCTGGCATGCTTCCTGAAGGTTGATCCGGAAGGGGCTGGCTCATAAGAGTACTTGACATCCTGCTGGTGGGTGGAAAATAAGCTGCCCCTGTAAGCAACAACTGCATCTTGTCCATGACCTTGTTCTTTCTAAGGCCAAGATCTGCTGAATTTCCGCAATTCATAGTGATTGAAAGCTAGCAATACTCAGAATTATGTATGAGTGTTTCAAGTTTTGTAGGCGATTAAAGTGACCTCTTGTTAGTGTTGATATCTGTTAATTCCGTGGGTCTCAATAAATATATGTTAATTTTACGGTTTTGGTATTTTAAGGAGATGTAATTAACTGTTTTTATTTTAGGTTTTTATTCACAATCCTCATACTCGGAGCCAGCATTCCAGTGCATCCAGGGTCTTCCAGAGCCCCCTGGAATCTGACGTTTCACTTCTTAACATTAACCAGGCAGTCAGCTGCCTGACTGCAGGAGTGCTGAACCCAGAACTTGGCTATGATGCTCTGTTAGTGGGGACACAGACTAATCTTCTGGCCTATGATGTCTACAATAACTCAGATTTGTTCTACAGAGAGGCAAGTGTACCCCTTTCTAACTGTAATGTTCCCGTTACTCATCAATGTCCATTGATTTTTTTTTATGCTTGAAAGAGATCAGACATTTGTTTTGGTTTGCTTATTGTACGGCTCCTGTAACGGAAACAACACGGAGACTTTTTCCATTTACATCTGCATCATCTCTTTGACAGTTACTTGTTTTATCATGGTTGGTAACCACTTGGTGACACTCCAGCTTGTCTCCCGTGAGGTATGCCACCATCTGTCAAGATCTGTAGAGACCTGAGCCAAGAGCCAAGAAGTCAGATCTCCTGGTGGCTCTGCATTAAAATCCAGTATAGTAGTTTATAGGAGAAGCGCTTACTGTGGGCTGCCATCTATAGGCAACTGCAGCTTATGAAGACTCAAGTTATTCATATTTATTATAGAAAAGATAGGGAAGCAAAAAGAAAAAAAATATTCATAATTTCTCCATCTAGAGAGAACACTTAACTCTTAAACTGACCTTTACTAAGTGAAATTTTTTATTTTTATTTTTTATTAAGCACATGCGAGCCAGGGAGAGGCTCAGAGGGGGAGAAAGAGAAAATCCCAAAACTGGCCTTGATTCCACAACCCCGGGATCATGACCGGAGCCAAAATCAAGAGTCAGATGCTCAACCAGCTGAGTCTCCCAGGCACCCCCACTAAGCGAAATCTTTTACAAAATGGGATCATATTATAAACGTGGAGCCTTTTTTCCCCTCTGCCTTATATTATTATAATAAGGTATATTAAAAGATAATGCACACACCATACAGTTCTCCCATTTAATGTACTCAGTCCAGTAGTTTTAGTTTAATCAGGGACTTACGCAGCTGTCACCACAATCAATTTTAGAACATCTTCATTGTCCCTAAAAGAAACCCCTTGCTCATGAGTAGTCAGTCTTCATTGTCCCCCAACCTGGCTCGCTTAGGCGACCACTAATCTACCTCCCTATCTCTGTAGATTTGCCTGTTCTTGACTTTTCATATAAACAGAATCTTATAACTATATAGTGTTTCGTGGCGAGTTTGCTTTTCTTAGGATGATAGTTTCAAGGTTGATCCATGTTATAGCATGTATCAGTATTTCACTCTTTTTATGGCTGAAGACTATTCCATTGTATGGACATGCCGTATTTTCTTTATCCACTCATCGGTTAATGGGCATTTGTGTTGTTTCTGGTCCCTGGCTGTTACATGCAACCTTTTTATTCAATGCTATATTATGAGCATCTTTATATGAAGTTACTGTATATCCATGCATCATTCTTACTAGGCTCTATATTTTTTAAATTTTGTTAATATTATATATATAACTCTATTTACAACACATATAACAGACAACAATATGTATAACAAATATTTTCTCCCATTATGTGGCGCATTCCAATAAGGAGATGTCTTTTGATGAGCAGAAGTTTTTGATTTTGTTGAGGTTTAGCTGTTCAGTTTTTTTTTTTCTTTAATAATAGTTAATGTTTTTTTCTGTTCTGAGAAGTCTTTGCCTATTTCAGGATCACAAAGATGCTCTTGCTGTGTTTTTGTATAAGACTGAAATTAAGTGTAGGATGTGTGTGTGTATATACTTACGGGGAGAGAGAGATTGATTGCTGTATTTTAAGGAATTGGCTCATGCAGTTGTGGAGGCTGGCAAGTCCAAAATTTGCAAGTTAGGCAAATTCCCTGGAGATCCAGGGAAGAGTTGATGTTGAGTCTTGAGTCTGAATACAGTCTGGTGGCAGAATCCTTCCTCCGGGGGTTCAGTCTTTTTTTTTTCTTTCAAATTTTTTAGTTTTTAATAAAATTTTAATTTAATAAAATTTTTAATTCTTTGAGAGAGAGGGAGAGACAGAGGGTGAGTGGGGGAGAGGGAGAAAGAGAGGGAGACACAGAATCTGAAGCAGGTTCCAGGCTCTGAGCGCTCATCACAGAGCCCGATGTGGGGCTTGAACCCACCAACTGTGAGATCATGACCTGAGCCAAAGTCGGACGCTCAACCGACTAAACCACCCAGGTGCCCCCAAGTTTTTTTTCTATTGAGGCCTTCAACTGATTGGATGAGGCCTACCTAACCACATTTTAAAAGGTAATCTGCTTTACTCAAAGTCTGATTTAACTGTTAATCTCATTTTAAAAAATACCTTCACAGAAACACCTAGAATAATGTTTGATTACATGTGTGGTTACCATGGCCTAGCCAAGTTGACACATCAAATTAATGATGTCAAGAATTGAGCTTTGGAGTTAGAGTTAAAAATCTTTTTTGAATGATAAATATTGCTAAATTGTTCTATAGAAGACTACTGTTTTCCACCTTCCCCTCAGAATTTGAGAGTGCCTATTTTATTACACCCCAGCCAACAATGGAGAATATTATTTTCTTTCTAATCTGAAAAATGAAAAATGATATATTGTGAGAATGAGGATTTTCGTGTTTGTTGGTGATTAGTATTTCTTGTGAATTGCCTGTTTTCTTTTTTTGCTTTTGTTTGTTTTTTTAGCATTGGGCGTTTACCCTTTTCTTATTTATTTGCTTTTTATTAGCTCTTTGTCTTATATATTGTAGGTATTTTTTCCCAGTTTATTGTTTACCTTTTAACTTTATCTTTTGAGTGATTGGCCATTTAGCAGTTTTGTTTCTAATAAATTTTTCTTTCATTTATAGCCAATTCTTAAATAGTTTTCCTACATAAAGATTGCATAAATAAGGACTATTTTCCTGATAATAAACAGTATTAGTATTTCCAAAGATGTCCTTGAATTTTCTAAAAATAAGTTACATTATGCTCATATACTTTATTCAGGAAGTCTGGGACATTTATTGATTCTGGATGCTGGGTGTGTAGGTGTGTATTACTCTTTGTACCTCTTAGTAACTTTACAGTTAAAAACAGAAGTAGCTAGAGAACTGGGAATTAAGCATCACAAAAACTTCCATGCAAAGTGGTTAAAAGTTTGGGTGTTCCAAAGGCGTGAGTTTGATTCTGTCAAGAATCGGGCTTCTAGAACTCCTAGTTCTCTCCTAGTTCCAGAGAGCCTCGGATTTTGCCACAGTTTACTTACTGCAGCAGATTAGCGGGAGGCCCGCAACCTGGGTTGATCCTGGATCTGTGCTCATCCCGGTAGAAGCACAGGTAAGCCGCAGTGACCGTCCTCAGGGGACAGCCCCGGGCTGCCTCTCACGAGACCACGTGGGTTTCTCACAAATGATGACAGAGGGATTTGAGTATCCAAATAAAAATGAGAATCTGCTGTATGTCCACTGCGCCTGTGCCTCAACGTATCTGAGATTTTATGTCTTTTTTTCCTTCTTAGGTGGCGGATGGGGCCAATGCTATTGTGCTGGGAACCCTGGGGGACATTTCCTCTCCTCTTGCCATTATTGGTGGCAACTGTGCTCTGCAGGGTTTTGATCACGAAGGAAATGATCTCTTTTGGACGGTATGCAGAACAGAATATTCTCTTAATCCTCTCAAACATTTCCACTTAATGTCCTTTATGCTTTGTTTTTTTTTACCATTGGCTGTAATGAATAAGAAAAACAAAGTAGAAATGTATTTCTAATTCTGTACATAAAAACAGAACATTTGTAATTTGAATAACACCCGTTGGTGGCTTGTATAATCCTCTTTCATGTAGCTAATGTACTTGGATCAAGTGAAAAAAGATGGCATATTAATGAGTTTTGGTTTTATTTTCAGGTGACTGGAGATAACGTTCATTCCTTGGCCTTATGTGACTTTGACGGTGACGGTAAGAAAGAGGTGTGTGGAGGAGGAGATACTTGTCTTGTGTGCTCAGCTGAGTAATTTTCCCACGAGAGTGACGTTAGTGGTTAAGAGAAGTGTTCGCTTCTCCTGGTTGATTTTGGTGCGCTCTTGCCTAAATGACGAGCCAGCTGGCCTTGTTTGTCTTTCTCTTGTGAACAGTGGATCACTTGTGTTTGTCTAATATAAAGAGCAAGGCCGTAGTGTTGCAAAGACACAGGGCAGGGAGAGGGGGCAGAACAGTTAGTTGATGGAACCACAGCCATATTCACAATCTTACAGCTACCTTTGGATGCTTTGAAACAATAATTGTAGGGGCGCCTGGGTGGCTCATTCGACTGAGCATTCGACTTCGGCTCAGGTCATGATCTCGTGGTTTGTGGGTTCAAGCCCCGCAGTAGGCTCTGTGCTGACAGCTGGCTCAGAGCCTGGAGCCTGTTTTCAGATTCTGTGACTCCCTCTCTCTCTGACCCTCCCCTGCTTGCACTGTCCCTGACTCTCAAAAATAAATAAAAACCATAAAAAAAATTAAGAAAAAAAAAGAAACCATAATTGTAAGTAGTTTTCAGCTGTGGCTTTTTCAGGAATCTTAAAGTTTTCCAGACTGGCTCTTAGCCTTTGAAAGTCTTCTAATGGTTACTCTAGAAATTAGTTTCTAGAGTAGCCAGCCAAGTGCTGTACTGGGCACTGACTTGCCTGTCTCTTGTCCATGGATGCTGGTCTCTGGCCTTTGAAATGGGCTTCCGTCTGCAGGCAGAGAGCGCCACTGAACCGGGAAGCATGTTCAGGTGCTTGGTGGAAGACCAGGGGCGTCTGGGTGGCTCAGTCGGTTGAGCATCCAACTTCGGCTCAGGTCATGATCTCATGGTCCATGGATTTGAGCCCAGTGTCAGGCTCTGTGCTGACAGCTCAGAGCCTGGAGCCTGCTTTGGATTCTGTGTTTCCTTCTCTCTCTGACCCTCCCCTGTTCACGCTGTCTTTCTCTGTCTCTCAAAAATAAATAAAAAACATTAAAAAAAAAAAGGCCATATTCTGGCAGGATGCACAGCCCGCATGGAAGGGTAAAGCCTGTGGCAGCCACCTTTGCTTCACTAACCAAAGGTGTTGACTTGCCCAGTAGAAGGAACCTTCCCGAGAACCACATTATAGGGAGGTTGGAACTCTTGGGGAGCAGTAGCAGCGTTTCAGTATTGTGCAATTTCTTGTTTCACTGACGGAAATTCTGCTGTGTTTCCTTGTTGAACTAAATACGCACGGTTCTTCTTCCTTTCAGCTCCTGGTCGGATCAGAGGATTTTGATATCCGAGTTTTTAAAGAAGACGAGATTGTAGCAGAAATGACAGAAACAGAGGTAAGAAGTGCCACCTCAGAGTCATGGTAACTGTGGGGAAGATAGATCAGCACAGTGAACTGTCACATCTGACAAGGGTGTTGGGACATCTTCTCACAACCCAGACCGTCTTGAGGTAAAAATTGCGGGGAATAAACAGAGCTGCATATTACAGAGAAAGACGCACCTAAAAATCCTGTATCAAGATATTATTTTCAGAGTTGGGAGGAGGCAGAGATGGCTGCTGGGGAAAAGAAAAGTTACATTTTCAACAGACTGAGTAAATAGAGAAAAATCATTGAGTACCTCAAGGCCTTTCTTTTATTGAATTAATACATATTAATAATAAGAACACTAATAATGGTAATCATTTTTTGTGCACCTAATACATGCCAGATACTGTTCTAAGTGCTTTACATCAACTAACTAATTTAATCCTGCCACAGCCCTGATAGGAAGAGATTATTATTTCTATTTGCCTGATGAGGGAACTGGTGTTAAGTTCCTTTGTTAAATTACCCGTATACGGTCATGGCGATGACGTGGTGTGGTCAGGATTCGAAGCTTTGCCTTGTCTGCCTCCTCCCCATGGTGTGTATTGTATCGAATTGAATGAAGTACACAAATGAGGTTTTAAAAACTTTCCCTCTCCATTCCGATTAAGTACTTCTTAGGCACGTTTTTGACGGTAACTTAAAATCAGATGTTGGAGGGGCACGTGAGTGGCTCGGTTGATCGTCTGACTTCAGCTCTGGTCATGATTTCGCAGTTTGTGGGTTCGGGCCCTGCGTCGAGCTCTGTGCTGACAGCTCAGAGCCTGGACCCTGCTTCAGATTCTGTGTCTCCCCTTTTCTCTGCCCCTCCCCTGCTCATGCTCTGTCCCTGTCTCTTTGTCAATAATAAATAAATGTTAAAAAAATTTTCAAAAAAAAAAATCAGATGTTGGAGAACTTGGAAGATTTCTCCGTGATTAGAATTGCTCATGGAATAGAACGTGGGCTGTTTCTGAAAGAGTTTCAGCTTCATTTGTCTACAGATTGCCCTTATCCGTTGTAGGTTTGGCTTTCTTAGGATATTTATTTGCTGCTGGTTCCCCAGGATTGGGCAAGATGGAAACAGAAAAGCGAATTAGGGTATTCTGAAGAAAGGGAGGAAAACAGGATAAAGGAACAGTGGGTCGTGAACATTCTAGAGAGGCAGGAAAAAAAGAACAACAGAAGGGAGTCTTAGGGATCAGAATTCTGGGATCCTGCAAAACGTATTCAGGTTGTGTTTGAGTCTAGATCAGAAAGGTTGAGGCAGTGGCCTCAGAACGGATCTTGACCACTTGTCCTTACTTCATGCCGCTTACAAAAGCTGTCTAGGGAAGTCAGGCTTCTGTTCCACTGACCATACAGAAAAAACAAAAGCAAAACAAAACAGAACAAAAAAACCCAAAAAGCAAAGCTTGCATATTGATATACAACATGTTATCCTTCGTTTAGCTAATTTACCTTTATCCTATAGTGAGAATCATAGATTTTTACTTAGTTCTGCTATACTTTTTATATATTCACAGTTACTCTCATTGTAAACTGGTAGTTATAAGAAGAGAAAATTAATGACCCTATTGAAAGTTAGGGGGTTCTGTCGAAGTGTATGTGGTTAATGTGTGATTTTTTGGAGGAGAGAATCCTTAGCTTTCATTAGGTTCTTAACGGGGTTTGCTACTTCTTTCTCCCGACTCCCCCAAAAGCCAGCTTGAGAATCACTGGTCAGTAGATGCTGTGTCTTGCATTATCATTTTTCTTTCATTCAAATTTGTAGTAAATCTTTTCCTGTTTGGTTGAAATCATTCAGATTTTGTCTGATTTCTGTTTATTGGTCAATACTACATATGAGGAGGGTACATTCTTCTGAAACACCTTTTCCTACATCCTAGAAAAGGATGGGAGAACATGAAATAGAGCTAGGGATTTGAGGTGACTGTTGGTCCGCTGGTCCATAAAAGAGAGAAATTAGTGAACTAATGAAGGACTAAGGGACCCATGGAATCTGGGGCTAAGTTTATGAAAATGTGCACTTTATAAAATTGTTCGTTTCAGGGCCATTTTCCTGCCCTTTCAGTTTGATTTTGCTCCTAGCTCAAATGCTGTTTCTCAGATCAGCAAAATTATAATTCATTTGGCAGTTGGATAGTACTGAGTGCTGCCAAAAGAATGCCTTGAGCTAAATAATTCTAGAGTCCTACACAGCACTTTGTATTCAGAGTTAAGTAAAGTGGGTGGTTTTGTAGAAAAGCTGTAGGTATGGAGGAAATTATATAACTATTCTCTGCTTTATACAACTTATTTCTTAATATCTCTTGTATTAGTGTCAGAATTAGAAAGTAGAAAGGAAAAAGAATTAGAAAGTAGATCTGCAGGAGCATAGGTATCATTAAGCTTTGGTTTTAACTTTAATTAAAGGAGAATTTTATTCAGTCTCTAAAATTTTATCCTTTTAAGTATGTTAAATCCTCAAGCAGAGCTGTAAATATTTCTGTATGATATACACATTCTGCTCAGCGCTGCAGACACAAATCCAGGTGCTTTTCCAAAAGAGTATGTTTTCTTCTAAAAACATCTTTCATCTGTAGCAAATAGTAAATTATGTCACAGAAAGAAAAACATGTACATAAAAGATATTCAACTGGTTTTACTAGTCTTTTTATTTTATTTTTTAAAGTTTATTTATTTATTTTTGAGAGAGAGAGAGAGAGAGAGAGAGCACAAGGTGGGGAGGAACAGAGAGAGAATCCCATACAGACTCTGCACTGTCCGCGCAGAGCCTGATGCGGGCCTGGAACTCATGAACTGTGAGATCGTGACCCGAGCCGAAATCAAGAGTTGGACGCTTAACTGGCTGAGCCACCCAGGGGCCCCAACAAGTCTGTTGATTTTTTATATTTATTTTTTATTATTTACATGATCTTTCCGCCCACTGTGGGGCACAAACTCATGGCCCTGAGGTCATGCCCCATGGAGTTGCACCCTGGCAACTCTTTTTAAAATTTAAACTGTGGGATATTATGAGTTAAGGAAACTGGAATAATCCTTAAAAAATTTTCCATAACAATGTCTGTTGTACATTTTCTAGAACTTGTATACTCTATTTCATCCTCAGTCGCTCAATTATTGTTTTTTTTTAAAAACAATTTGCTGAAACTTGACACATAAGTTTGATCTAAAATAGCAAACTTTGTGAGTTTTTATTTAATTCTCATAACCCAACTCTGAAATAGATGACATGGATCAGGAGAAGAGAAATACATTCCCCTCTAACAGATTTAAATCTAATTTTAACATACTCGCTGGCAAGGCATGCAATTTTACAAAGCCGTACTCTGCACCGAATTGAACTTCAACGAAAAGATGTGTGTTTATGTGTTATCTCTTGCAGATAATCACCTCTCTTTGCCCCATGGACAGCAGTCGATTTGGTTATGCCCTTTCCAATGGCACAGTTGGAGTTTACGACAAAACAGCCCGATACTGGAGAATTAAAGTTAGTATAATTCAGCCTCTGATATTCAGGACTTCTATACATATTGTGAGACTTCTGCACTAATTATTGAAATTCCTTTTCAGTCCAAAAATCATGCCATGAGCATTCATCCTTTCGACCTTAATTCTGATGGCGTGTGTGAACTGATAACCGGCTGGTCCAATGGGAAGGTAGGTCTAAACACAGAGTTCAGGTGTCATTCAGAGGACTGGTTGTTTGCGATCCATTGGCTGCGGGACTCAGAGTCAGTAACATGAAAATATAAACTTGCCTTCCTCGGCTATGCTTTCAGATTTTACTTCATAATGTTTGTACATTTTTCCTTCCTGGTATAGTGTCATCCCTGCAGGCTGTGTGAGTGGACTTTTACTCTTCAAAGCCCTATTTGGGAGAAAATCTTCAGGAATATCTTTCTAAATCTCTTCTTGAAGGAATGAGAAGCAATTGAATCAAGTTGATCCTAGGTGTAGACGACTAAAAAAAACGGAGTTGGACAGCTCTTCTCTAATCTTTAAGACTGGCTGAAAACTTCGGCTTAGTGGGAAGAATCATGTTATCATATTGTTTTCCCAGCTATGAAATTCCAAATAAAATCTTTTTGCTTTCTTTCTTAAGTTCAAACCAGAATTTTCTACAGGTTTCTGGCAAGTCAGAATTGTCTTATTAGAAGCTGCCTAAAAAACTGCCAGATCTCCACGGGTACCATTTGCCCTAGCTTTCTTGTCTGACAGTGCTGGCTTGCCCAGAGGAGACCGGCTAATTCCTGCCTTCTCTTCTTTGATTTGTCTTTGCTTCCCACCAGTACTTTGTCAACTTCCTTTAGTGTTGGGTGAAGAATAGGTTCTACGAGACAGTTTTTTTGTTTCCTGCTTCTTTAATTGGCTTTGCCTTTGGTATGGTCATATAAAAATTATAAGAGAGGACTGTGGTGTTCCGTAGTAAGAAATGTGAACATCTTAGGGTGCCCTGGGGGCTCAGTCGGTTGAGTGTCCAATTTTGGCTCCGGTCCTGATCTCATGGTTCATAAGTTTGAGCCCCACGTCGGGCTCTGTGCTGACAGCTCAGGGCCTGGAGCCTGCTTTGGATTCTGTGTCTCCATCTCGGACCCTCGCCCTCTCGTGCTCTGTCTCTGTCTCTCTCAAAAATAAATAGACATTAAGGAAAGAGAAATGTGAACATCTTATTCATATTGGACCATATTCTGGGGGAATATAAGTTATTACGATTGATTCAAGAATTAGAAACTACTAGACTTGAGAAGTTTTCAAAAGTTACCTTCAAAAAATAAAGTTTCCTTCAAAATATGACTCAACCTAGATGTTTTTAGAGTTAAATGTTTTCAAAATCTTAAGGAATTTCTATTATATAATCTGTTCCAAACCATAAAAAAAGATAAGAAAATGAACACAGTTCATTATATAAGTAAAAAAACTGATTATCTACACTTACAGAAATTGCATAGAAAAGGGACATATACAGACCCAGCCTGTGAATATAGGTCCAGAAATACTGGATGACTGCAGCCAGTCGGTTAACTTTCCCTTTTTCCCTTTTGTAGGTCATTAGTGGGATTGGAGGGCCATTCTCTCCAGGGCAAAACCTCCCTGGTGGATAAAGCGAAAGGCCAGAACATCCAGAAAAACACTAATTTGTAGCCTTGCTTCTTAGGTAGTGAATGAACCCTCTTGTTTGTAAAGCATTTTGGAAATGCAGAAGCAAGTTCAGTTCAATCTAAGTTGGAGGGTTATTTATTTATTTTTTTATGTAATCTCTACACCCAACATGGTGCTTGGGCTCATGACTCAGAGGTCAAGAGTTGCATGCTCCACCGACTGAGCCGGCCAGGGGACCCTAGGGTTAGGTTAACGTGCTTTGGTAAATTACTTCACAGGTTTTGGCGTTGATAGTTTTTAGGCTTATGTGTTGGTGTGATTAGAGCATGAACACTTGAATGTGACATTCTACCGGCAAGAAGTCAGTAGTAGGCGGTGACCTAAATGACTTTATTTTTTTGTTGTGGTTGCAAAGTTTTGCCCAGAAGAATGTTCATAAAAAGACAAAAATAGAGAATGGCATTGGCTGTTTGAAATGATTGCTCTGCCAGATTTTCTGTAGCCACCCTTTTATTATGTGCTCGTGCTTGAAACAAAAGTCATCATTTTAAACGGTTATCCTTCATTATTCTTTTTCAGGTGCATTGGCTTCTGATCGTTTATTTATTTGCTTTTCTTGGGAAGAGGAGACTCAGGATAGGAGGGCTCTCTAAGGCATCCCAATCATTTTTACATGGAAGAGTGACTTATTTTTTTAATGTTTATTTAGACAGAGTGTGAGCGGGGGAGGGAAAGAGAGAGAGAGAGGGAGACACAGAATCCGAAGCAAGTTCCAGGCTCTGAGCACAGAGCCCGATGTGGGGCTGGAGCTCACGAGCCGTGAGATCATGACCTGAGCCGAAGTCAGAGGCTTAACCGACTGAGCCACCCAGGTGCTCCCGGAAGAGTGAATCTTAAACAGGGTTATTATAGAAAGGTTATTATGGAAGGTTGAGCTAGCATGGTGTTTTTCAAACTTTAGATGTAAATATATTTTATACACGTACGTGATAAAGATAAAGCTTTTACATAGACCTAACATTTCCTGTGTGCGCCTGTGTGCCAGACCCTGTTCTACGTGCTTTACCTGTGCTGACTTCTTTAGGCCTCAGTCCAGCCCTGTGGGGTGTAGGCACAGTTATTTCCCTCGGGTTCTTGTTCTTGACCCTCCGCTGAGGAGACCAAGCACAGAATAGTTAAGAGGCTTTCCCAAGTTCCCACAGATAGCAAGTGGATAGGAACTGCCAACCCATTTCTCCAAGTGAAATAGTATAGAAAGGTCAGTGTGTAGAACAGCTTCCATTTAAAAAGAAGAAAGTACAGCCAGTTGCGTCCCCTTATGGTCCCTTTGGCCCCGGAGGTCATAGGTGCCACCTGAAAACCACAGGGCTCCAAGGAGCACTCTGAAAAAACTGCTAGACTAGCTGACCTTTATTTTATTTTATTTTTTCTTCCATAATATTTTATTGTCAAATTGTTTTCCATACAACACCCAGTGCTCTTCCCCATAAGTGCCCTCCTCCATCACCACCACCTCTTTTCCCCCCTCCCCCTTCCCCTTCAACTCTCAGTTCATTTTCAGCATTCAATAGTCTCTCAAGTTTTACATCCCTCTCTCTCCCCAACTCTCTCTCCCTCCTCCACTCCCCCTGGTTCTCCATTAGGTCTCTCCTGTTTTCCTGCTAGACCTATGGGTGCAAACATATGGTATCTGTCCTTCTCTGCCTGGCTTACTTCGCTCAGCATGACACCCCCAAGGTCCATCCACTTTCCTACAAATGGCCATATGTCATTCCCTCTCATTGCCATGTAATACTCCATTGTGTATATATACCACATCTTCTTGATCCACTCATCAGGTGATGGACATTTAGGCTCTTTCCATGTTTTGGCTATTGTTGACAGTGCTGCTATGAACATTGGGGTACATGTGCTCCTATGCATCAGCACTTCTGTATCCTTTGGGTAAATCCCTAGCAGTGCTATTGCTGGGTCATAAGGGGAGTTCTATCGATAGTTTTTTGAGGAACCTCCACACTGTTTTGCTGACCTTTATTTTATAAGATGCTTTTATTTATTTTTTTGTTCAGCTTAACTGAAAAATTATACACAAATGCAATCACATATGTTTAAAGTTGATAATGTGATGGTATGATATACATTTACATTGTGAAATGATTGCCAGCATCAAGGTAATTAACATATACATTGTCTTACATAATTAACTCTCCCTTTTCTTTCTTTCTTTTTTTTTTTTTTTGTGGTCAAATCCCATAAGATCTATTCTCAGGAAATTTTAAGTATGCCGTACCATATTATTAACGATAATCACCATGCTGTATTATATACTCCAAACTTACTCATCTTACAACTAGAAGTTTGTGTCCACTGACCTACAGTTTTCACTTTTCCCTCATCACAACCCCTGACAATCACCACCTTGTTTCTATAAAATCAGCTTTTCTTTCTTTTTTTTTTTTTTTTTAAAGATTCCGTATATAAGTGATACCATACAGTATTTGTCTTTCTCTGTCTGGTTTATTTCACTTAGCATAACGCCCTCCAAATTTATTCATGTTGTCTCAGATGACAAGCTAGCTGACCTTTAAAACTGACTTTAAGATTTGGTGTATGTGTGTGTGTTTTAAACTATCGCATAAGCTATTTTTCAAGTTCTTATTTCATTTTTAGGTTGATGCGCGACATGACCGAACCGGGGAGGTCATCTTTAAAGACAACTTCTCTTGCGCAGTTGCTGGTGTGCTGGAGGGAGATTATCGGATGGACGGTCGCACCCAGCTCATCTGCTGCTCCGTGGACGGGGAAAGTGCGTTGGGATGGGAAAAAGCCTCAGAAAGCCAGATTTTCCATTGGATTGGGTCAGAATACCAGGCAACTCCACAATAAGGTGTTTGTATTGGTACCCTTTCCTGCTAATAAATTCACCAAGTTGGAGGAGTTGAGAACTTAGGTTTTTGGTTTTTAAGAACAGACAGTTGATGATTTGAAAGTAGACCTGGCTGTGCTGGGGCATTCTTCAATCTGGTGAGGGTCTTTTTCCTTTGATTCAGTCCGGGGCTACCTGCCAGGCACAGCCGAGATGAGAGGCAACCTCATGGACACCAGCGTAGAGCAGGACCTGATCCGAGAGCTGAGTCAGAAAAAACAGAATCTATTGCTGGAACTCCGTAACTATGAGGAAAACGCCAAGGTAGGGCCCCATGCTGAAGGGGACGTGTGTCAAGAGGCGGGGATGGCAAATGTAGAAGAAGATGGAGCTTAGCGTGTGCCCAGCGGGACAGCCTTCTGTCCACGCGGCAGAAGCACGGACGGCCTCAGCCTTTGTGCTGGGGTCACAGTTGAGAGGGTGCGTGTCCTTGAATCTGGAAATCCCACCACCGTGCAGCTAAACTATGGAAATGTTTGCACAAGCACTCAAAGCCCTTTACTGCAGCGCTGTCGGAGGCAGTGAGTGAGTGGAAGCAGTGGAAATGTTGACCAGTCGTAGGCGTGTGTCCGGGGCTACTAAGCAGCCCAGAAGAATGAGGTGTATGTCCTTGGACTGATAGGGAAGGATATCTGTGGCGTTACTGGGTGAAAGAGTGCAAGAACAGTACGTAGAGTATCTCTCATCTTTTTCAAAAATAAATAGCAAAAAGGTGACAATTGCAAAATCTCTCTGAGTGTGCATCCACGTGTGTGTGTGTGTGTATGTGTATGTGTGTACCAAGCTGGCTGGAGGATGAGCTGGGAAGCCAGACTTTAATTTGTCCTGTCATGCATGACTGTATTTGAATTTATCATACTAAGTGAATTTATTTTGCTGTTTTTAAAGATCAACATCAGGGTTGCCTGGGTGGCTCAGTCGATTAAGCATCTGACTTCGGCTCATGTCATGATCTCAAGGTTTGTGGGTTCGAGCCCCGCGTCAGGCTCTGAGCTGACAGCTCGGAGCCTGGATCCTGCTTCAGATTCTGTGTCTCCCTCTCTCTCTCTGTCCCTCCCCCTCGTGCTCTTTCTCTGTCTCAAAAATAAACAAGAAAAAATTTTTTAAAAATAACAACACCAAAAAGCCTATGTTTGGGAGTTGAGTTTTTTTTTTTAAGTTTTTATTTGTTTTGAGAGAGCATGCAAGTGGGGATGGAGCACAGAGAGAGAGAGAGAGAGAGAGAGAGAGAGAGAAAGAATCCCAGTAGGCTCTGCACTGTCAGCATTGAGCCCCACGTGGGACTTGATCCCACAAACGGCGAGATCATGACCTGAGCCCAGCTCAAGAGTGGGACACTTAACCAACTGAGCCACCCAGGTGCCCCAGGAGTTGGTTTTTGATCCCAGATAGCCGCATGATTTAAAGTTGACATTAGTTCACTGTTTCAGTGACTGAGTTGGAAGTCGGGTGTTTTGTAGGCTGAGCTGAGTCCACTGAACGAGGCGGACGGGCCCCGGGGCGTCATCCCGGCCAACACCACGCTCCACACCGCCCTCTCAGTCAGCCGGGGGCACGAGACCCAGCCTGCTCACGTGGAACTGTGCATTTCCACCTCGAATGGTAAGAAACTATGCGGAGCCAGCACCTGTGGACACCTGTGCCACCAGGGAGTGGCCCTCGAACTACCGTGGTCTCTGTCCCCTGCAGACACCATCATCCGAGCGGTGTTGATTTTTGCCGAGGGGATCTTTCTCGGCGAAAGCCATGTGGTACACCCCAGCATCCACAGCCTCTCCGGCTCCGTCCGCATCCCTGTCACACCTCCCAAAGATGTCCCCGTGGATCTGCACTTGAAGACCTTGGTGGGCTACAGGAGCAGGTGACTCTTTGCCAGTCACAGTTCGTTTCCGGCCGGCGCTCAGAGGAGGGCAGGATGGGTGGACTTGCTACCATGTCGTGGGTTTGGGAGGCCGTTTTGATGATTCTACCCCCCACCCAAGATTTCCCGCGACCTCTTCTTCCCTAATTTGAGATCTTTCAAAAATAAAAAATGAAGGCCATGTAAGTTTAAGATGTTTATTTCCTGGTTTTAGTCTGATAATCTTACAATGACAGAAGTTACATAAATAGGCGTAACTGATGAATTGTCAACTTCTGGGTTTGGCCACTGAGACCACAGAGTTAGGATGCACTTTTATATTAGGGTCACCCATAACCTCAGCTAGTGAAGGGAAACCCCTACATCTGTGGAAGTTGAAAGCCATTTCACGTTTCCGTTAGGGTGTTTTGAACCCTTGGTGCGTGTATGCGTACATGTATAAGACTCATGTTGTCGCTAATCCCAAACCCCATCACTGTAGTACTTGACCTTCAAGTTTCCTGGTGTTTTTTTTTTTTTTTGCTCCTTCAGCAAAACCCATAAATAACACTCGGTGACCCAGTTAGTGACTTTATCGTTATTATCTGGGCCTTGCATTTTGAAGTAATACTCCATACTCTCGCGCCCTTTCGGTTGACCACAGCACCCAGTTCCACGTATTTGAAATGACAAGACAGCTCCCCCGCTTCTCCATGTATGCGCTGACCAGCCCTGACTCTGCCAGCGAGCCCGTCAGCTACGTCAACTTTATCATCGCGGAACGGGCACAGAGGGTGAGTGTCTGGCTTTCTTCGTTCAATATTTTTGCACTTTCAGCATCCTTTGCTTGTTACTTTGTAGAAGGTGGAAATTGCGTGAATGAGTTATTTGGTAGCAGTAATTATGACATGAAAGAGAGAGCTAGTTGGATGTTGGCTTATCACCTGTGACAAAAATGCTGCGAAAATATCTTCTGTCCCTTTGAAAAAATACACACCTTGTTTACATGAGCAGTCCTCAGTCACAGGTGAATTCTTACCAGCTTTTACTTCCTCCCTTTTCTCACCAATGGCCTTGGTGTACTTGTCCTGACCCAGTGATTTGAGAGGAGCCCGCTTCAAATTGGAAAGAGAGTGGGAGTTCGAGCTGAGAATGTTCTGTATTCAGATGCTGCCTTATCTAGTTAAATCTTAGTGCTTTTCTTAGTGCTGTCGGCTCTCATCAGTCGGAGCCTCAGTTCCCTTGTCTGTAAGTGAGGCTAGTCCCACTTCACAGGGGGCCCCTGCAGATCACATACTTGGTGTGACGGGACCTTGTAAAGCATAAGGGACTAATGCCAGTGACCTATAACCTCTGCTGGGCTCCAGAAACCTCAGGGCGGCTTTTTAGTCATGAGATTCTCAGGTTTTTGTGGGGTCAAGGTTCCCATGACCTCTACTCCCCTGATTTGAAATCTTTCAGAAATAATAAGTGAAGGCTATTAAGTTTAAGGTGGTTATTTTCTGGTTTTAGTCTGATGATCTTATAATGATAGAAGTTACATAAATATGTTTAAACCAATGAATTGTCAACTTCTGGGTTTTGACACTAAGACCACAGAGTTAGGATGTACTTTGATTTTAGGGTCACCCATAACCTCAGCTAGTGAAGGGTTACATCTACATCGTACAGGCTGCTGCTCACCATTATTGTCACGAGTATTAAAACTTATTTTTTACTTATCATGTGGGTGTATCTCTGCATCTGTGTGGTGTGCATGCAGACTTCATTTACATTTTTTTAAAGGCTGGAATGGAATGATTTTCAGCAGACTCCGCCATCAAGGGTATAGCCACAGAAGAGCTATGATGTACACAGGCTTAGCACCACACCCGAGGCGTTTCTACGTTCCATATAAGATTATGTCTACACTGAAAATACTATAACGTCATGCATGCTGTGGGGCCAGATTAAATCTGAATGTTCCTTTAGATCACATATGAGGTGGGAAAGAGGAGCGTGATCAGTGTTTTCTTGGTGGGAGGGGGTGTGAAGTATAATTCTTTGTTTTTTAAAGAAGCAGTAAATCTAGAAAGAAGGATAATTGTTAAGAATGACTGTACTTTGCAAATGGAAGTTCATTTCGTCCTGTTCATTTTTAAGGTGGTTATATGGCTCAACCAGAACTTTCTGTTACCGGAAGACACTAACATTCAAGACGCTCCGTTTCAAGTGTGTTTCACATCCTTACGGAATGGCGGCCAGCTGTATATCAAAATAAAGCTGAGCGGAGAGGTAACGTTTACTGTCACAGCCACAGGTTTCTTATGTCATGTTTACCATTCAGTGCAGCGTGAGGCGGGTGACGCTGATATCAGGATAGTAAAACTGCGTGTTTCACCGTGGTGTGTTAGTGTTAGAAGTGTCCGTCGTTTTAGACACTGGGGTCTAATCTAGAAGGTGGTTTTCTGTCTCCCTCCGTCCTTCCCTTCAGCACTTCCTTATTTAACTTGAGAAGGACTGGGGATACAGAGGCGAACAAAAACATTTTCTTTTTTTTTTTTAATGTTTTTTATTTATTTTTGAGAGAGAGAGACAGCGCGAGCAGGGGAGGGTCAGAGAGAGAGGGAGACACAGAATCCGAAGACAGGTTCCAGGCTCTGAGCGAGCTGTCAGCACAGAGCCTGACGCGGGGCTCGAACCCACGAGCCGTGAGATCATGACCTGAGCCGAAGTCGGCCGCTTAACTGACTGAGCCACCCAGGTGCCCCAACAAAAAGATTGTCAATGTTTGAATGATTTTGTTGTTTAGTTTCCAAGGCCAGAGGATTGATCTTTTAGCCTGCTGCTAAAATTTGTAATTTTCTTCAGGGCTAACCCCTATTTTATTCATCACCACATATAAATTGAGGTTCAAGAAATGTGTTGAATATGGGGAAATTTGGGTAGTGTTTCAGCTGTTTCTCTTTAACATCTGAGGATGCTAAGCTTGTCTCTTTTTTGCCCCCGGATAGATCACCATAAATACCGATGACATCGATTTGGCTGGTGACATCATCCAGTCGATGGCGTCATTTTTTGCTATTGAAGACCTTCAGGTAGAAGCAGATTTCCCGGTCTACTTTGAGGAGTTACGGAAGGTGCTGGTTAAGGTGAGGGCACCCAGGGCCGCGTTCGTAAGAACGCGGTAGTCTCTTAATATTTGAAATGTTTCTCTTAGGAGATGAATGATACCACAAGTGTGTACATGTTACATGATAGTCATGTTCTAACAAATTTTAGAAAATGATGAAAATTGAACTAGATTTCGAGGGCCCGCTAGTTAAAGGATTTCTTTTACAAAAGTGAAGGGTTTAGCGCCCGACCACCCTGCTTTCTTTGTTTGATTTAGGGTTAAACAAACATCATATTAGCCTTCTCCTTTGCTAGCCCTTCCTCTTATCTGTTGTATTCACCTTGATCTTTGGTTTTGTGTTTCCCAACAATCCAAATCCAAAAGAAAAAAGAAAAATAAGGATCGTGACTGGTCCTAAGTTATAACCGCATTCCCCCCCCAGACCTCTAAAATGTTAATATGCGTGTTGCTGGGGCTCCCGATGGAGCGGTCCAGATGGAATGTGGTCTTGAGTGTTGGAGGCGGTACAGACTTAGAACTTCATGAGTGAGGCGAAACAGCGGGGTCGGTCGAAGCGGTGCAGGTGAACAGGGTAGAGAGAAGGGCCTCGGTGTACGGCAGACAGTGTCTTCTCAAGCTGACTAATTTTCGAGAAGTCTGCGAGGTCTTTTTCACTCCCGAGTGTCCGTGGTCTCCAGGTGGATGAATATCATTCAGTGCATCAGAAGCTCAGTGCTGAGATGGCCGATAATTCCAACCTGATCCGAAGTTTGCTGGTCCGCGCCGAGGATGCGCGTCTGATGAGGGACATGTGAGTATTTACATGACAGGTGCGAGGTTAAAAATGTCAGCGATGCGGAGTGGCAGCTGCCGAAGGCTGCTGGGCGGAGTGCACATTGGTACAGCGACTTTGGAGAATCACTTGGCATTATCAGTGAAGTTGAACACGAGTATTCCCTGTGACCCGGGAACTCTACTCCTGGTGTATAACCTAGAAAAACTTGTGTGCGTGTCCACCAGGGTGTTTGTACGAGAAGGTTCATGAAGCATTGTTCCTAAGAATCCCACAGTGGAAACAGCCCACAAAGTAGCATCAACAATGCGATGGCTAAATTGTGATACAGTCATACCACATAATATGGCGTCCGTCTCAATGACATATGACAACATGGGCCAATCTTACAGGCATTAGGGAAATTGAAGTAAGATCCAAAAGAATGTGTACAAAATGCTCTTTTTATGTAGTTTGGAAACAGCACTAAAAAGCGTATCATTTGGGAGCATAGATAGATGCAGAAGATGTAAGGAAGTGCAGGGAGGAGATTAGCACGTAACACAGTGCGTTCTCTCAGGAGGAGGGACTGTGTTCAGAAAGAGGCCATCGGGAAGCTTCGGGGCCGTGGCAGCTTCTGTTTCTAGACCCAGTGAACAAACATTGTTGTGTGAACTATTCCGACTGTGTTTTACATTTTACAGTAGAACAGTTAATAAACAAAGATGTGCAGGTCTAGCTTCTTGCAGCATCTGTCTCGGCACTAAAAGTCCTGAGGTGGATGTAGTAAGACGGTAAGGGGTGGATGAAGTCTGTGTCCGCCGGGGGCGAGAGTTCGCCCAGGGTGCCGCCTCTGCTTTTTTCTGAAAGCTCTGAATTACTGACACTTTAAAATGGCTTTGCTCAGAAGTAAGTGTTTTTAAAATAATTACATTGCTGAAAGTTTCGAACACATACGAAAGAGGATGAGGTAATAGGTGCAGTGACTTCCTGTGTCCCCGCCACCTGGCCTCAGGGCCGATCACCCCCGGCCCATCCCGCCTCATCGCTGCGCTCACCTTCTTCGTCTCCCAGGCACTGGACTGTCTTGGAGCAAATTCCAGACATCATGTCCTTTCGGCCGCAAGTATTTCAGACAGTGAGCCTTTAACAACCACTAACCACAATACCATTGTCATACTTAGGAAAATGTAAATAAGTTCATAATATCACAAAATAACCTAGTCAGTGTTTAAGTTCCGCAGTTGTCATGTGTGTGTGTTTTAAATTGATTTGTTTAGGGGCGCCTGGGTGGCTCAGTCGGTTAAGCGTCCGCCTTCGGCTCAGGTCATGATCTCACGGTTCGTGGGTTCGAGCCCCGCATCAGGCTCTGTGCTGACCGCTAGCGCAGAGCCTGGAGCCTGTCTTCAGATCCTGTGATTCCTTCTCTCTCTGACCCTCCCCTGCTCACGCTGTCTCTCTCTCTCTCAAAAATAAATAAAAACATTAAAAAAAATTTTTTTTAATTGGTTTGTTCAAGCAAAGACCAAAGATTAAGTCTCTTTTAGGGGCACCTGGGTTGCTCAGTTGGTTAAGTGTCTGACCAGCTCAGATCATGATCTCGGGGTTCATGAGTTCAAGCCCCTCATCGGGCTCTGTGCTGACAGCTCCGAGCCTGGAGCCTGCTTTGGATTCTCTGTCTCTCTCTCTCTCTCTGCCCCTCCCCTGCTCACGCTGTGTCTCTCACAGTCTCTCAAAAATAGATAAAAGTTAAAAAAAAAAAAAAAGAAAATCTTGGTTCTAACCAGTATCGACATGACCATTTGCTAGCAGAATACCAGCATGACTGCTGAATAATATCAGTATCAACAATATGGCTGCTGAAAACAGTAGACACTTTTTTTCCCTAGGGTTTTTTTTTTGTTTTTTTTTGTTTTTTTTGGTGTGTGTGTGTGTCTTTAGTGTATATTCCAGTCGGGATTTTTAGTCAAATTATTATATCTGAAATACTTTCTCTCTTGTTGGTTATGCCACAAATTTGATATACAGTTAGGTTCATTTTGCTTTTGGTCTTGGGAGCCTTGGCATTTTTTTTCCTTTTGGGTTTAATTTTATTACACATTTATTAAACTTTTATGTGGTTCCAAAGTCAGCTCTATAAAACAATATACAGAAGAGTCTAACTTTTCTTAGTCAGCTAAGGGTCCAACTTTGGCTCAGGTCATGATCTCGTGGTGCACGAGTTTGAGCCCCGCATCCGTCTCCGTGCTGACAGCTAGAGCCTAGAGCCTGCTTTGGATTCTGTGTCTCTCTCTCTCTGCTCCTCCCCTGCTCGTGCTCTGTTTCTGTCTCTCAAAAACATTTTTAAAAATTTAACAAAAGTGTCTACTTCTCATTCCTGTCACCTCCATCCTGTTCCCTCCCTTTCACTATAAATAACCAGTCAAAATTTGAGTACACACACACACATACACACACACACACACACACACTCCTCTCCTCACTCTATAGATAAATCGTAGCATGTTACTCTTTCTTGACTGGCGTTTTACAATTAAAAATACGGCCCTCACTCCCTAGTCATGCACAGAAATACTACTCCTTGTATTTCCGGCTACGCACCACTCATTCTCTGCGTGTTTGTTCAGCCAGTTCCCTCCATGTGGATTGATTGCTCTTTTGCTCTTATGGATAATGCTGTAATGCATAGCTTTGTTATATAATCTTTTCATATTTTTGCCGAGATATCTGTGGGAACAAGTCCTGAAGTGGAATTGCCAAGATAAATGATAAACGCGAACAGAATTTTGCAAGATATTGCCAAGTTCTCTTCCATTAGGTGTTCTGTCATTTTGCATTCTGATCAGTAATGTGTGCGAGTGCCAGTTTCTCTTCAGCCTTGCCAACGGAGTATGTTGGCACACTCTTGGATTTTTACCAGTTCACTGGGTGAGAAATGCTCACCGTGGTTTTAATTTTCATTTGTTTCATTGCGAGCCAGGTTGAGTATCTTTTCATTGTTTTAAGGGCCATTTGCATTTCTTTTTGTGTGAACTGTTTCTTTATCTTGTTTGTGTATATACTGGGTTTATGAATCCTTTATCTGTGATAGGAGATGCACTTTTTTTTTTTTCAGTTTTTCACTTGTATTTGTCCTTTGCTCATTAGATTTTTTAAAATCTGGGGCACCTGGGTGGCTCAGTCAGGTGAGCATCCGACTTCAGCTCAGGTCATGATCTCACGGTTCGTGGGCTCGAGCCCTGCGTCGGGCTCTGTGCTGACAGTTAGCTCAGAGCCTGGAGCCTGCTTCAGATTCTGTGTCTCCCTCTCTCTCTTTGACCCTCCCCTGCTCATGCTGACTCTCTCTGTCTCTCAAAAATAAATAAAAAACAGAAAAAAAAATTTATTTTTGATTTTGCCGTGTGGAAGTTTTTAAAAACTTTTCTGTAGTCAAATTGGTTAGTCTTTTCCTTACACTTCTACACTGAATTCAGAGTAATTAATCTATTTTTTAAATACCTGTATGTTTTCCTCTTTTACATTTAAATCTCTGTTCCAGTTGGAGTTTATCCTGGTTTTCAGCATAACAGCGATAAGTTCAGTTTTCTCTTTTTCTGCACTGTTTTAATGCTCCTACTTTAAATGTCCATTTTCCACTGATTGGAGATACCTTATTGTGTATCGTATTTGCACACCCCTTGGGTCTATTTCTGGATTTCCTATCCCCTTCTCTCGGTCTGTCTTGTCTCTTCACTTGGCAGTGCCATTCTTTTCCTTACGGGTGCTTTGTGTGTTCTCCGGTGTGGCCAGGTGCCTGTTGCTCTTCCTTTTCGTGGGTTTCCTGGCTACTTGTGCTTGTCTTTTCCAGTGAACTTGATCATCAGGTTTTTTAGCTCCAGAAAAAAAAGGTAAGGGATCATGTTATCTATTGGGATCATGTTAAGTTTATTAACTTGATCCGACATTGTTATCAGGATGATCAGTCTTATTAAGAACATGGTCTGTCTTTATATGTGTTCAAGTCATGTTTCAGGTCTTTTGTGTGGGTATTAGACTGTTCTTGGTAAGTTTACATCTATTTTATTTTCGCAATTGTAAATAGAGTCTTCCACATTATATCTTCTGGGTTTTTTTAATGTGTATTTATTTTTAAGAGAGAGAGGAGTGAGCAGGGAAGGGGCAGAGAGAGAGAGAGAGAACTGGGAAACAGAGGATCTGAAGCAGTTTCTTAGAAAGATAGCACAAAGCCTGACACTGGGCTCAAACCCATGAACCTGAGATCATGAGCTGAGCTCAAGTTGGCCACTTGACTGATGAGCCACACAGGGACCCCTATATCTTATTTTTTGTTGAATATATGAACACTGGATATTTTTGTACATTGATTTTATAATCTACTCAATTATATTATCGTTTTCCAGATGTAAAATTGCATCCTTTATAAATTGAGACTGTTTTACCTCTTTGTAATTTGTTTTCTTCCCATTGTTTTCTTTGAGGTATAGTAGGTTTTTGCTTTTTCTGGCCAGTTATCTCTAGGGCCCCTGTTTTACTCTGTCTCTGGCTTTTTTTTTCTTCTCTTTTTCAGTCAGAGCGCTGTTGCTGGCCTTAGGCATTTGACCGCTAAAGTGGAGGAAAGTGACTACCAACCTCTAAATTCCATTTTTCCTGAATTATTTATATTTCATTTAGAGACTCTCAGATATATTTGTGTTTATTTTTTAAAGCCAACTTAGTGGATATATAACTTACTATATCCACGCAGAAAACTCAGCCTTTTAAGGTTTACAGTTCAGTAAACTTTGAGAAACATATACAACCGGGTTGCTGCTACCACAGCCAAGATGTAGACTGTTTCCATCACACTGTGGCTTTCTCCTAACCTCCAGTCCCTGGGCACCACTGATCTGATTTTTCTCCCTGTGGTTTTCCTTTTCCAAAATGTCACACGAATGGAATCACATAGTATGTGCCTTTTGAGCCTGGCTTCTTCCATTTACCTCAGTGCCTTTGAGATTCATCCACGTTCTTGCATGTATCAGTCATTTGTTCTTTTTTATTGCTGGGCACAGTACTGTTCCACTGAATGGATATACCATGCTTTGTTTATCCCCTCACCAATTAGTAGACATCTGGGTTGTTCCAAACTTCAGTGATTGTGAATAAAGCTACTAGAAACATTTGCATACAGTTTTTTTATAGACATGTTTTCATTTATTTTGGGTAAATACTTGGTAGTGGTATTTCTGGGTTGAATGGTAAATGTATATTTAACTTTCTAAGAAACTGCCCAGTCATTTCACAAAGTCACTGTACCCTTTTGCGTTCCCATCAGCCATGTGGGAGAGTTCTAGTTGCTCCACATCCTTATCAGCATTTGGCTTTATCAGTTTATTTTGTTTTAGCCGTTTTCATTGTTGTGTAGTAATATCTCATTGTGGATTTAATTTTATGCCTTTGTTTTTAGTTTTTATTTTATTTTATTTAATGTTTATTTATTTCTGAGAGGGGGGAGAGAGAGAGAGAGAGTGCGAGCGCGTGCAAGTGGGGCAGGGGCAGAGAAAGAGGGAGACACAGAATCTGAAGCAGCTCCAGGCTCTGAGCTGTCAGCACAGAGTCCGATGTGGGGCTTGAACTCACGAACTATGAGATCATGACCAGATCTGAAGTTGTATGCTTAACTGACTGATCCACCCAGGTACCTCTTTATGCCTTTGTTTTTAAAACCTTGATGAAATTTGAAGCTAAATTTACCAGTTGTCTAAAAATATTAAGAATAAGGTCACTTTTGCCCAATGAATATTAATCAGAAACTGTGAAGCCAGCTTACTGCCTTGCCTCCTTTGCTTTACCCGCCAGCCCAGCGGGCGTTTATTAATTCTTGGTTCCTAAATTCAAACAAACCATGGACCAATAACCAAGAAAGGCCGTTTGTCTTCCATTTATTTGGAGGAAATAGAATATATTGATAGAAACTTTCTCAAATGTTGTCAAAGGCAAACATTTCAAAGCTAAAAAATTGGTGTGGTCTTTATGTGTGTAAGAAGTTTCCAAGTTTTCTCCTGTAAGCCTGCCATATTGTGGCACGGTGAGGTTCATGCCCTGATGTTGATTCACACAGGAAAACCATGAAGAACCGCTACATGGAATTGTACGACCTTAATAAAGACTTGCTAAATGGATACAAAATTCGCTGTAACAATCACACAGAGCTACTGGGGAACCTCAAAGCAGTGAACCAGGCCATTCAAAGAGCAGGTCGTCTGCGGGGTGAGTCTCTTTTTCTATCACCGTCGTCTGCTGTTGGGGTGAGAACCAGGAGAGGCAGTGGTAGCTTCAAGAATTCATATAGGGGCCGAGAGCGGCACGCCTGTCACACTCACCTTGGTGGAGGCCACTTGACTTTGGCCTGCCTGTTTGGCTTTAGTCAATCTGCAGACTTTAGAGGAAGGAAGCCTTTCAGCACCTTTTCTTAGATCTTGCTGCATCTTCCAAGAAAAACCTAGCGACATATACCCCCAAGGAAAGCCTCAAATATACCTATTTTTTTTCAAAAGGGAGACTGAAAATTAATGAGCTACGTCTCCAACTTAACCTTTAGAAAAAGAGTAATAAATCAAAAGCAGCTGAAATCTAGCCAGAAATTTAGACCTGAGGTCTGCTGTTTGGGTCAATGCTTTGACCTTCTTTTAGAAATAACCTTTGCTAGGTGGATCCAAGCTTTGATTTTTTTTCTGTCAAATGGACTTCGTTTCTAGGTTGTAGATGGTCCGGAGGTGTGGTTGGTGATTAATTCCCTCACAAAGATATCTTTCTTAGGGGGTAGTAAGATAAATCAGTTAAATCTGCACACCATATACCTCTTTTCTCCCCTAGTTTTATGCTGTTTTAAAGCTGGCCTCTGATTTATAATGTCACTTTGAATAATCTTTTGGACTGTACTGATTCGATGTTTCATCCCGCACAGTCGGAAAACCAAAGAACCAGGTGATCGCCGCTTGTCGGGACGCGATTCGAAGCAACAACATCAACACGCTGTTCAGAATCATGCGTGTGGGGACAGCCTCTTCTTAGGAAAGGGGAGAACAGGTATTGAAGTTCCTAAAAAGTGTTTTTCCCTAAAAGCCTAGGCTAGTTGGCTTTGGATCACATCCTGGTGACCCTGGTGCTAAGAATGGCAAGTGGCACAACTGTAGGACAACGCGCTGTATCTGAAAAGGGAATCCACTCTCGATTTGAACATCAGTCGCAGTTACCCAATCATACTAGGTTTGCGTACAGGTGGGTGAATCCCTTTGAAATATTAGGGCTTCAAAGTCCGTGTTTTCTGTATGTATGTAAAGTTGGCATAAAGATACATCTTCCTTGAAATTGTAATTGAATTTGTAATTAAATTTTTCATGAAAACTTAAGAGCTGCACTTAATGTTGATTATAAAATCACCACCCATATTAGAATTACATAAACCATTGGTATTGTGTGGAGGAAAACACAAGCACGGACATTCCATTTGTGTGCCTTTTTACCACCAAAAGGTGGGGGGGGTGTAAACAGAGCTGCATTATGGGAGAGTCAGTTGAGGGTGATCTGTTCGTTGGAGTAACGTGAGCTACCGAAACTAGTAGACCTCAAGATTCGTCATGACCCACTTATTTCTCCTTGATGTAAGGATTTCTCCATAGCTATTCAGGGACCCAGCTCCCTGTGATCATTCAGCCCTGTCGTCCTCTAGGGCAGCCTTCCTCTGTGTTCTCTAGAGAAAGAAGTTTCAGGAAATCAGGTTGGGTGACAGTTTTCTCATTCATTGCAGGCCATGGAAACCTGATGGTGCAGGAACCCGACTGGAGCAGGGCTGTCCTGAGGCCTTACAGATACTTCTCTCCCAGTCCGTAGAAAAGGGAAAGCTTTGTTATCAAAGCTGTGATCTGGAAATAGCACACTGTCATCCCCGCTCTTGCTCCCGTAGCTAACACGGCCACCCCTCATGCAGAGGGGCAAGGGAGCGAGAGCTGGCGTCTGTGCCAACGGCTGCCACCGCCTTCCCTCAGAGCGAAGCTTCTGCCTCAAGGTAGATCCCAGGACTGGTTTCATGTTTAAAACATTCGTCAGAATTTGGCTATTGTTGAGAGCGCTGCTATAAACACTGGGGTCCATGTGTCCCTATGATTCAGCGCTCCTGTATCTTTTGGATAAATTCCTAGTAGTGCTACTGCTGGATCATAGGGTAGTTCTATTTTCATTTTTTTGAAGAATAGGAAGAATCCAAATGTCCATCAACTGATGAATGGGTAAAGAAGGTGTGGTTTATATATACAACCGAGTACTACTTGGCAATGAGAAGGAACGGAATCTTGCCATTTGCAACAATGTGGATGAACTGGAGAGGATTTTGCTGAGTGAAATAAATGAAATAAGTATTATTCTGAGTGAAGTAAGTCAGAGAAAGACCTATAATGTTTCTACTCATATGTGGAATTTGAGAAACTTAACAGACGACCATGGGGGAGGAGAAGGGGAAAAATAGTTTCAGAGAGGGAGGCAAACCATAAGAGACTTTTAAATACAGAGAACAAACTGAGGGTTGATAGAAGGGGTGGGAGAGAGGGGAAAATGGGTGATGGGCATTGAGGAGGGCACTTGTTGGGATGAGCACTGGGTGTTGTAGTTAAGCGATGAGTCATGGGAATCTACTCCCGAAGCCAGGAGCACACTGTATACATTGTATGTTAGTTAACTTGACAATAAATTATATTTTTAAAAAATAATTAAAAATAAGACATTCATCAGTTTGCACATCTTAACAGCATTCCTTTAAAAAAATTTTTTTTAATGTTTTATTTATTTTTGAGAGACAGAGAGAGACAGCATGAACAGGGGAGGGTCAGAGAGAGAAGGAGACACAGAATCCGAAGACAGGCTCCAGGCTCTGAGCTGTCAGCACAGAGCCCGATGCGGGGCTCGAACCCACAAACCGTGAGATCATGACTGGAGCCCAAGTTGGACACTTAACTGACTGAGCCACCCAGGCGCCCCTTAATAGAATTCCTGAGTAGTGGGAAAGAGAAGCCATCCTCCTGTGGTAAATTAATTTTGAATGACCTCTTCCATTTCTGAAATGTGAGCTTTGTGGAATCATAATTTTTCTGAGACTAGGCTCTATAATACTTTTGTTTTGCATCTTCAACCTTTAAGCTCAAAAGACCCGTATTTGCTGCATTCTTTTTTCATAATCTCCGAAGTAGAAAATCATATTCTAGGTGCTGACACGATGAGGAAACTGAGGTGCGGCGGTGAGTTACTTGTCAGAGTCACAGAGCTACTGGCAAAACACGAGTCCTGCTCTTTCCTTTTTCTGTTTTAACCACAATCTGGTCTGTAGCTTTTGGGGTTAAAATCTCTGGTTGGTGTTGGTTTCAGTTGCAGGTCACTGTTCATTTTTAGGGATCCTAATAATCTCCTCGCAGGTCATTCTGTTCTTCAGCCAAAACACTTTCTCAGACCTAAAAACACTCAGGGGCAGTCTTGAAGGGGCTGACCCGCAGTAAGACAGCTTTAGGTAGCCCCGATTTATAGGTTACAAATAGGTGATTTTCACATTAATTTGATCTCATGATGTTAGTAGCTCAGCTCCGGCAGAATGTTTTCTGGAGTCTCACAGCTTGGTGAGTTGTGGTGTGGGTCTGCAGTCAAGGGGCCATGGCCCCTCCTACTATTCCAGACTGTTCCCAGTCACGTAAAGACTAGATGAGACGAAGATGTTCATAAAACATTCTACCACCTTTTTTCCTCTCAGAAGTCACTGTGTTCAATGTAAAGATGAGAAAACTGGTTATCATTTTATTTCTATGTTTTGTTGCCGTATTTTTTATCCTGATAGAATCTGGGTGCCTTCTAAAATGTCACAGCTTATGCTCTTATTTTGTTGCTGAATTTTATGGAAGCTTTAAATGAACACTGAGCCTTCATTTAAAAGCTGATCTTGGGGCACCTGAGTGGCTCAGTCGGTTGGACGTTGGATTCTTGGTTTCGGCTCAGGTCATGATCTGGCAGTTTTGTGGGTTCAGGCCCTGTGTCGGGGTCTGTGCTGACGGTGTGGAGCCTGCTTGGGATTCTATCTCCCTGTCTCTCTGCCCCTTCCCTGCTTGCTCTCTACCTCTCTCTCAAAAATAAACATTAAAAACCAAAAAAGCTGATCTTGAGGATTCTGGGATATGGAAGAAAGCTTTTTAGTCATTTTTAAAGCATCCCTTTAAATAAAGCCACCCTGCTCAGTCGGTTAAGCGTCCGGCTTTGGCTCAGGTCATGATCTCACGGCTTGTGGGTTCGAGTCCCACATCAGGATCTGTGCTGACAGCTCAGAGCCTGGAGCCTGTTTTCAGATCCTGTGTCTCTCTCTGTCTCTGACCCTCCCCTGCTCATGCTGTGTCTCTCTCTCTCTCTCTCTCAAAAATAAATAAAAACATTAAAAATTTAAAAAATAAAATAAAGCCACCCTGCCCCCATCCAGATTCAGGTACTCTATATTTTTTATTTTTATTGTGTTTAAAGTTTATTTACTTAGAGAGAGAGGGAGAGAGAGAATCCCAAGCAGGTTCTGCGCTGTCAGCACAGAGCCTGATGTGGGCCCCAATCCCACAAACTGTGAGATCATGACCTGCGCCGAAATCAAGAGTTAGACGCTCAACTGACAGAGCCGCCCAGGCACCTTGGTACTCAGTATTTTAGAGAGTATGGTTTTTGTCATTTCCCACTATGTCTACCTAGCCACAAACATCAAGGCTCAGCTCAAATGCTTTCTCAGGAGACCCTCCCTGTCCCATATCTATTCTTAAACCCTTATTATATTCTGTGCTTAGATAAATGTTAATCCTCCACTGAGACCAGGGGCTGTGTCTCGATCACCCTTCTCCTCCCATTGGTGCTGGGCCAGTGCCCCGAGCACAGGGCACCTGCTGCTCTCCATGGCACGGCCTGTCTTCAGTCAGCCCATCTGTGGCTTCCAAAACCAAAGAACTAGGGGCTTTACAACAATTATGCAACCCTGGAAGTGCTTTACAAGAATGATTTCCAACATTATTTATGTTTCAGATTTTATAATTAGCAGTTGCAAATCTGCCAGTGCAGAGTCCTGTGATCACAGAACTAAATTATCTCCACTTTTCACTTTGAAACGAAAGTACAGTAAGACGCCCATTGCAGCTTTGGTGTTTTGCATTTTGCCTCCTTCCCATCTGGCCCCTGCCCACACTGGATGCTGTAGCTCCTGAGTCATCTTTTTATTTGTATGGTACAGAAATCTGCTTTTCCTAAAATGATGCCACATGGACACTTCCCAAGTAGTTTTCAGAGCTGTCTATGTGGGCTGATTTTGCATCAATCAGAGCAGGGAATTGTGTTTTTGCAGGAATGTCTTGTTCTTTAGGTCTGGAGAGCCTGCCTCTGGTGTCCCAAAGGGTGACACCTTTTTTTTTTTAATGTTTTATTTATTTTTGAGAGCAAGAGAGACAGAGCACAAGTGGGGGAGGGGCATAGAGAGATGGGGAGACACAGAATCAGAACCAGACTCCAGGCTCTGAGCTGTCAGCACAGAGCCCGAGGCGGGGCTCGAACTCACGAACCGTGAGATCATGACCTGAACTGAAGTCGGATGCTTAACTGACTGAGCCACCCAGGTGCCCCAAGGATGACACCTTCTAACAGGGTTTGTATTTTCTCACTCAGTTTGAGTAGTACATACGTAAGTACATAATGGTACTGAAGAGACCCTGCAGCCAGAAGTCCTAGCTGAAGAAATGCTGGTCTAGGAGAGGTAGCCCAGGCGCTGATTTTTTTTTTTTTTTTCGTATTCTGCAGAAAAGAAACCACCACATTCAGTGGGGTCTGGGAGGCGATCGGTGAGCAATAGAAAAGCCAGGTTCTAAACCCGGCTAAAAACAGCCTCTTTGTCTTCCAGGCTTCGTTTTCCACACTTTAAAGCAGTGTACCGACGCTAGATTATTACAGGGTTCTTCCTCGAACACGGCACCTTACAAAGCACCACAGTGGCCGTGCCGGGACGGTGGGATTCCAGGTGGCCTTTCCTTTATATTTTTACGTGTTTTAATCCTTCACAATGAACGCATCTTGTTCATATAATCTGAAAAAATATAAAGCTGCTCTCTTTGGGGGAGGAAAAAAAACCCTTCCTTTGCTAAAAGGGATGGTAAGAATCGGAGGCTCACTGTTACGGGAGAAGACGCCATACATCATACAGGTGGACATCACAGTTCTTATCTGAGAGAAGGATTTAAAAGATGCCCATGTTTCAGTTCTTTTTTTTGCCACTTAACAGCTACTGACGCTGGCGTTAAGCCCTAAAAATCCAGATGAAGAATGAAGTACGAAGGAAAACCAGCTTCTCTGTCACGGAGTGTCTCCAGTGCAGAGAAGCTGCGAATACACCGAATTTCCACCGATGATGTAACCGACGGAAACATCGGAGCCTGGCCCTCTGGGACTCGCTCCCTTCAGATGGCAAGGTCCTATTGCGAGGAGCACGAAGAGTCTGCTGTGTGCAGACCAGGAACGCACTGAGATTAAGGAGAAACTTACAAGCACATTTTAACGCTTGCACTGTATGTACGCCGAGTTAGACCGAGCGCTCCAGAGCTGGAAAAGTGGGGTGGCCTCTTAGATGTCACCGATAGCCATGAGTCCTTATTTCCCAAGCGTGTCCCTTGTGACACTTTCACCTGCCTGGCACTTTTCCCCGGGCCATCCACTTAAAGCTCTGCCACGGACAGACTGTCCACAAGACCCTTACCCCCGTCTCTCCCGCTCATGAAAAGCACATCAGGAAGCAAGGGAGTGAAAATAATATTGTAGGGATGACCTTTATTCAGTCTGTAGAAACTGAAAAGAAAAGGCAAACTTTGACATGTAAGCCATTATTTTTACAAAGTTGTTGTAATCCCACGTGTCACTGTGCTGCGGTAAAAGAATTCTTTTTTTCTTTAAAAATTTTTAATGTTTATTTATTCTTGAGAGAAACAGCATGCGTGAGGGAAGGACAGAGAGAGGGAGACACAGAATCCGAACCAGGCTCCAGGTTCCCAGCCGTCAGCACGGAGCCTGACTCAGGGCTCACCTGAACTCAGGAATCGTGAGATCATGACCTGAGCTGAAGTCGGACACTTAAATGACTGAGCCACCCAGGCGCCCCTGTGGTGAAAGAAGTCTGGTCTCCAAAACCATAGACATGTAGGGGCACCTGGGTGGCCCAGTTGGTTAAGTGTCCGAATCTTGGTTTTGGCTCAGGTCACAGTCTCACGGAGCTGACAGTGGGATTCTGTCCCTCCCTCTCTCTCTGCCCCTCCCCTGCTGGAGCTCTCTCTGTCTCTCTCTCTCAAAATAAATAAACTTAAAAAAACAAATAAACAGTATGCACGTAAACTGGCCCGGTACCATGTGCGTGTGGAAGGACATCATTAGAGCTAGTTCTGGTTACTTCTTTTTCATCTTACCCGGGAAAAATTAGTGTTTTTGACAATACTGAATATTAGTACATGTGCAAAATTTCTAGATAGATATCCATATATTAGTACATGTGTAAAATTTCTAGATAGATATGCATACCTATCTAGATACTGTCTATCTGGGGTACAAAATCAAAAAAATCTTGAAACCGTCATCCTGAAGGAAAGTGAAACTCATTCTCTTCATTTAAATGCCACCTCTAGGGGGCGTACGCAAAGTGTTAGGAGATTACAGAAGATAAAAGCCCAATGCTTTCCCTACCGATTAATAAAACCCAAAGCTACAGTAACAGCCAGTAATCAGTGTGAAAGAACAGAGAAAACGAGAAGACAGCGTTGGAATGAGAACAGCATCTTTCAGCTAATGACGCGGCGACCCCTACACCCCCTCGCACACCCCCATGTCCGGGTGGCAGTTTCCACAGAAGCCCCACACGACTTCCGGGCAGAGGATGTAACAAAATGGACAGCCTCTTGGCATTTTGATGTGGCCTTTAGCATCTGTTCTCTTAAAGAAAAAAACGGCAACTCATTTTATAGCTGACCCAAGAGTATGTAGGGACAGGAAAGACACATGCGAGGCTAGAATCACCTAGTCATACAGGAGCCGCGACTGCAGGATGGAAAAGCGGTGGCCCCCGGGAACGACGACACGGCACAGGAGTCTCAGGGGCCACGAGGTCTGGGGCCTGGTGTTTACCGAGGCAGGGATTCCAACATCATCTCAGCCCGCGCTGTCCCAGAAGAGTCGCAGTGAAACAGCCCCAGGCTCTGGGAGGAAGTGTAACGAGCCCAGCCGGGGCAGAAGTTTCGGTAACTTTCTAAACCAGTGCGATCAGGAAGGACAGAATCAGCAGTCCTTCATGAGTATCAAAAAACAAAAACATCACTGGAAACATGGATGAACCTTGGAAGACTTTATGCCGCGTGTAATGAGCCAGTGGCAGGAGGGCAAATATTACATTGTTACACTTCTATGAACGCAGACAGAGACCGAGAGTGGTGCGGTGGCGGCCAGGGGCTGGGGAGGGGGACGGGCACGTCCTCTTTAACGGGGACAGTTTGAGTCTGGGTGGGTGGGAAGGTTCTGGAGATGGATGGCGGTGACAGTTGTACAACCATGTGACTATCCTTAATGTCACTTAAGTATACATTTAAAAATGGTTAAAATGGTACACTTTATGTCGTGTGTATTTTACCACACACAAAAATTTTTAAGAAATCACTAAGGAAGTCCATATGGAAAATGAAAAACTGAATGTAAAACAAAAATTAAAAAAAAAATTTTTTTTTAATTACATCAAGAGAGAAATACCTGGCTTCAAGCTCAAGGTCTAGATTGCGGACAATAACGATGAGTCCTACCACACAGTTTTGAGGACACGGTCACACAGGCCACCTTGCAGCTCTCCGCGTGATGCCTAGCTCTTCCACACTTGCCAGTACCGAGCAAGGAAGGGTCTCTTGTCTTCGGCCTTGCCCAGC